>JAYJMB010063704.1:0-71188 GCA_036873735.1 Pouteria campechiana
CTTGCCTGTAATATTTGATGGGTGGACCGGCCCTACAAACCTTAATATCATCAACTTTATGTTGTATTGTAGAGACACAATGATGTTTTGTAAATCTGTAGATGCATCTAAGCATATTAGGAATTCAACTTATATTCAAAAATTAATTGAGAAACAGATTGAATCTCTCGACTTAAAATTTCATGTGGTACAAATTATTACAGATAATGGAACTATATTTAAGAAGGATAGAAAAGCATTAGAGAGGAAACTGCCTTTATATTGGACTCCTTGTGCAACTCACTTTATTAATCTCATTGTGGAAGATGTTGGCCGATTAAAGGGACTTTTCCATAAAGCATCTGATTATAGGAGGGAAATTGTACATCTAGGCAATACCCAATTTATTGCATTGGACAATCAATGGAATGTCTACCAAGCACTCAATACAGCATTCAACACTAATATGTGGCATGATTCTAGATATACACAAAGTAAAAAAGGGATGGAGGTGGAGAGTATCATTATAACAGCTACTTTCCGAGATAAAGTACGAATCGTGTTGTGTATTTTAGAACCTATATATAGTCTTGAAAGTGGTTAATAATGAAACTTATCCTAATATGGGTTCTTTGTATTAGGCACTTCAATTTATGGAATCCATAGAGAAAAATGTCAGAGGCAGGCAATGGATGATTACCATCATAGAAGATCACTGGAAGAATATGCCCCATCATTCTTTACATGCAGTTGGTTACTTTTCTCATATGAATAATAACGTGTACAAATTGTCCCTATGTATTTTTTTTATTATGGTTGAATTGCAATCTTATTATTGTAGCATATTTTCTGAACCCAAAATACCACTATAAGCGTAGTCTTGGGATAAATATGGAGTTAAATGGGGGCAGTATTTGAAGTATCTAAGAAGTTATTTCCCAATCACCCAAATACTTGAGACTTTGAGACCGAGGTAAATTACTTATGTTATTCATTAAATACACTTCATTATCATATTTAATGTGATAAATAAAAAAGATTGATCCTTATAAATGTTCCAATAGTTGATGGCTTTCCATGAAACGCAAGGGATATTTGAAAAAGTAGTGACTATTCAATCACAATCATAAGGATTACCCTATATATAATTGTTTCTACACCAAATGTCATTTTGCAGTTGATTGATGATGACTTGCATATCTACTTAATCTTTACAAGTACTAATACATAATCTTGAATTGATTATAGGCAACTGGTAGAATTTATATGGCATGGAGACCCCAACACTCAAGCTACTCGCAATGAGAATTATAAATCAAACAGTGTCTTCATCGCCATGTAAACAAAACTGGAGCACATTCTCTTTTATCTATACCCAGAGAAGGAATAGACAAGGATATGAGAAGCTCGAAAAGCCATTTTTCTGTCATTATAATATTAGGTTACAGGAGAAGATGCTGTGATAGGAAAATAAGGAGCCCGATGACCCTCTAGATCTTATGATGATTAGACAGCATACACACATTGAGGATGATACCAGAGAAGATCTATTATATGAATGGTTGCGATCAAAAGATCTAAATGGATCGAATGGTGATCCAGCAGAAGTTATTGCTCAAGAAGCCAGTGCACAAGGTGTGGATGTAGAAGAGGTACTATAGGGAGAGCGGACCTCAGAAGAAGCATTTGATCAATTATCTAGATCTCAGACCCAATGGCAGTCAGCTACTAAGGGAGCCTCACAAATGTCTCAGCAAGCCTTGAGTACTTCTTCAACATCGAGAACAAAGAATGGAGACAATAATGCTGGTGGGGATGATGATAATGATGGTGAGAGTAGTAGTGGCATTGGTAGAAGTGGTTCATCATACCCATAGAGTCAAAGGCAATTTAGCACACTTACTTGCGATGAGTGGTATACGCATGCTATACAAGATGAGGATCATGGTGCACACCTTCCAATTAGGCGATATGAAAGAAGGTCAAGAATTAGAAAGGGCAAGGACCAGTTGAAGATAACAAACTTATAAGTGGCATAGCATCCATGGATTTAAGTGGAAGTAGAGAGTAGTCTTCCTATGAGCAGGGTGGTTCATCATATTCATATCAAGGGTCAGATGATTCTAGATATAGACCTTGAAGGTTAATTCCACAGGCTGCATCAACTTAGTCTAGTCCATCACATGAATGGTATCAGCTCTCTTCACAGCCATTTCAATTCAACTTGGCCTCAGATTATATCCAATCATATGAGTATATTTATCAAATTACTAGAAAGTAGAGTAGATTCATCGTCTGCTTATATCATTTTTAGATTTCCTTGTCCATATAAATATAGGTTTATACGTCAACAAGATGACGATGAACTTGAGAAACCAGCACAGCACTCCACTTGGTATTAAGGTAAGAGTTGATGTTTAGATTTAATTTTCAAAATACTTATAATGTTTTTTTTTTGTGACTTAGTATGAGAGATATAATGTTTTTTCTTGCTAAGATTCTCTCTCCTTATGTCAGCCCATAAGCATTTCTCATATGCACATTCATTATTCATGCAATGGTAGCTTTTTTAATCTAATTTTTTGCCAAAATTGTTTATATTTATCATAATTTATTACAATGTTTCATTGAAATCTCTCAAATTTTCTCTATTTTTCTAATTTTTTTCTATTTTTTTGATAAAGTTCCTGAAAAAAACAATATCTTTTTTCTAGGCCACCGATAAATAGGTATTTATCAATAATACGAACACTGGTTTAGACAATGCCCTAGAATGCATCCACAACCAACATGTGGCAACTAAAGCTGCTGGTATCATCAGGTTAGGTGAATTAGATGATAGACATCTGTTAGCATTCCATCCTTCTCCTTTTAGGTCCTATCCAAAGGAGAGTCCAGTACCTGTTGGTAGTGAATATCTGCAGAGGAACAGCCATTGAGAAATCCCTCCCACACTTTGCTTTTTTATCCCTGGCTGCATTAAAAAGCATTTGACTCTGGCAGGTAGTAAGAGGACAAGTGCCAACAATAACATGGATTCGAGGAATTCAAAGGCATGGATTAAGGAACTCAGGCACAGACAATTTTCATTGGCAAGCATCGAAATTCATTTGTGTCTATGTTGTAGGATCAATGGGCATTAAATTTTAATAATTAGCTTTGTCTGTTAAATTTGGGCCAATGATGCATCAGTGAGATTGCTGTAATATCTGATCTGTGGTATATAGGCTCTGTTCCATCATGACGGCACCAATTTCTGGAGCATGTGCTCAGGCAGCCATATCTACTGTTCCTTACGTTTCTCAGAGTAACGAAACAAGAGAGTTCCACCACCAGGGAGGACAAATGCACAAACATCCACAAATAAGTGAGGGGGATTACCACCACTGATCTCCTGTGCTCCATGTGTTATGAGCAGCATTTTGGCTGTGGTTCCATTTCAGGTTCATCATCAACAATGAGCATTGTTTTCCTTGGTTGAGTTTGAGAGAAGCCATCAGCACAACTTTTTTTATTTTGCAATACACCTGGGGAAAAGACCTATTAGCATCAATTCAATAGCTTTAATCAAGACCATAGAAGGTTACACCACAGAAATTTCCAAAGCTGTTTGCTGATTCCACTTACATGCAGATCATATCTAGGGCATCTGCTGCAAGGGATCCACAATGATTGAAATTGGCTCAGTCAATATGCTGAGGCATCCCTAATAAGCTTGAGCACCAGGGCAAAAATTACACAGCACATTCCCTGGATCTTGCAAATAACATCGACAGATGTTGCAGCCGGTAGCTATGTTCAGATCTGTCAATGTGCCATGAGCAAACTGATGGAGATGGACAACAACCAGATAGCGAGCAATACAGTGTTTGACAGGGAAACAAACAAAATGATCTGGGATGCATGCTGGTATGGGAATAGATTCTCAGATACCAATATCTTATTTTCAACATTAAATTCCTACAGATCACATGCACAGAGTCTGCAAGAAGAGTATAGGCAGTCAACAGCATTTAAGAACCAACAATTTAACACCAACGTTTCCTACAATTACAAATAATTACTCAAATGAGAAAGGAGGATGTCTATTATAGTGTCCTAGCATATCTATACTGTGTAAAATTTCAGTCCAATGTAATATAGTGCACATGCAAGTGTCAGGCTATAATTCTTAAGATGGTTCAGAATCCAAAAGGAACCCAAGGACATCACCAACATTGGCCAAGGATATCCATGGACTTCCCCATGTCTTCAGATCCTCACCCTTTTGGCCCTTCAAAAAAAGATTGTCAAGGTTTGGGACAAGCCCCTGGTTCATATTTTTCCAAGAAAGCAATTACCCTAGGTTTGCAGGATGTGCAGAAGTTTGTGTGCGAGGAGCCAAAAGTAGGAGAACTGAGAAGGTTCAAGTGATGCAGAATCAAGAAGTTGGTATTTTATTTATTTATTTATTTATTTTTGGCAGCTGTACTGGGGCAAGAATGGTCTACCTCAACAATCATGCTGGCAAACAAGTTGAATGCCATGGCAGATTATTCAATTTCTGCATCAGCATCACCTGGTCGACCTACATATTTTGTAATACAGGAGGCCTTGTTAAGTGGCTTGTGAAGCATGTTCCAATACTATTATTAGATTCCAATACTATTACTAGGTAGCTTGTGGTTTGGTAATGATCACCAAAACAATTGTCAAGATGATTTGTTGGAATTTTGATTTCTCTAGCTGACGGGATTTACAATGAAAATTTGAGAGGAACTCTAGCTGTTGGATATGAATTTCCCCTATTCTTTTCCCCTTTTGTCTCTATTGTTCTGGGACTTCAATTTGGGTGGACTTTTGCCCACTTTAGCAATAAGAACATACATCATAAAGGAAGACACAAGCAATACACAAGCTTTGATATCAGCTGCAACGGAATTATATAAAAGATATCTCATTTGTTTGACTTAAATATATGAATGTCTTCAGCCCAAGATCACAGAAAATAGTAGAATAAATACACGATTTATTTTCAACATAAGAAGGGAGCTTGCGTGTAGTTGATAACTTACGGGTAGCAATATCTAGAAAAGCTTCATCTATTCCAGAACCTGATTTGGCAGATGTTACAAAAATATTTGCTCCTATTGTTGCTGCATAGCTGCAGTAATAACATGCATCGCTAGTTAAATCATACCTCAGAAAACATACAGTTTGTTTAATCAGTAGCAACAATCAGAATCAAGTTGTTCCATAGCCAAACTACGTTTCTTTGGCCAATATCCATGATGCTTCTATCTAAGTATGAATCAAACTTTCTAATAACATGAATAATACACACATTTGCATGCATGGATAAGGCTGAAATTGCAGATTATGCAGGGTAAGCAAGGATCCGACCTGCTGCAGATGATATTGGGTAAGCGTAGAGGTTCATCAACACTACCTCTATGAATTACTAGGCTCTGGTGGAATATGCCCAAAAGAGGCTGCCACTTCATTAAGAGACTGGAACATAATCAGCTAGAAGATAAGATTTGAATTGGCAAAATGCATTTAGAAAATTGTTCGGCTATTTATTGACCGGCCGAATTACATTCCAACACATAAATCTTGGGAATTGAAATGGATTCCAAGTTAATTCTTTCACAAAACCAAGCTAATGATTAATTGTAATCTCATGATCATCATCTTTCAATTAAAGGTCCACCAGTTGTTAAAAAAAAATTTCAAGATAAAACGATAATACATACAGACAGAGTAACCAAAACAGAATCTCAAGCATGCCTTCCCAATTTGAGAACAACTCTCTTGATTCTCCCCTATTGTGAATCTCTTATGCCCTAAATTGAATTGGCAAATCTTTGAAATCATGAAAACTGGAGATGCCTAAAATTTGGCTTGAGCTAGATTTCAATAGTCACTAATGAGAAAGGAGATAACTTGCTGCCATATCGCACAAAACCCCACCTGTACAGACAGAACCCCAGCATTTAAAGGTACACAACCCTAGCATTGTGTGATACCTTTTTAAGTTGCTAAAATGGAAGCAAGTTCACAAGCATAACACATTGCGTAGCTCTCACCTAGGAAATATAAATGGAACAACACCATAGATTAAAAATCAAGCAGTAAACATGCAAGTCTTAAATAAATGCTTCAAAATGGGAAATTCACTCACCTTTCAGCCTCTTGAAGATCATACTTTCTTGACCTCACCAAATCACTTTTATTTGCAGCTATTGCCAAAATGATGCTTTTGGGTGCCATTTGTTGCAGCTCTTTCACCCAATTTCTCACGCGAATAAATGTTTCATTGTCTGTGATATCATATACCAGGAGGGCTGCTGCAAACTCTCGTTATGAGGAGCATAGCTATAACTGAGCACTATGGTTGCAACAAATAAATGCAAGAGATCACACTAGCAGGGAAATCAGCATACAAGAGTCAAGACTCAGGGAACCATTCATTTAAATAAAATAAGTTGACAGCAGGCAAACACTCATTCAGGAGCATAGTGATAACTGAGCAGTCGCAACAAATAAATACGAGAGCTCGAGGGCATGACCTGGTTTTGAACATTGGTATCAGATGCCATATCTGGCACCTGAAAAACCTATACGATATCGGTGTATCATATTGGGGCTACATCAGCTTGTATCCAACAATATTCTTTTAGAGGTCCAAAATGTTATTAAAAAGTACTTTAAAAAATTAACACATACAAGAATATATAGTTATTTTGTATTTTGCATATATAAGTAATGGTGTCGGTCCATTCTAAGTCAATTGCCTGTGACCTTGTCAATTTGGCTTGTGTCAATTATAAATATTTACATCAAATTATTTATGTAAATAAATAATGTAAACTTTAAACTTTTTTACACATTATTATTATAATTATGCATTAACCAATAAATAACTACACTTTTTGAGGTGCTAACCCCACTTAATTCACTTTAACAAAATTTATACTTGATATTTTGTTTACTTTTATCAATTTTAAAGCTTGGTTTTCATCAAATTTTGAATATATGTGCCTTTTGAAGTAGCTTCAATATCTAAACTATATAAAGTTTCAATGCAACTGCCAACCTTGAATTCAATACCAAATATGTAGTTTAAGGGCCTGTTTGGCCCTGCATTTACATAGCGCTTTCACCCTCAAAAGTGTTTCCGCAGTTTTTTATGGATGTTTGGCAGGTATTTTAAAAGCGCTTCACCCCACCGCCAAAGGTTAAAAAAGTGCGGTTTGGCAAAAGCTTCAAAATGAAGCATCTACAATTGGCTTCTGCGGTTGGCTTCTACGGTTTTCACCGCCAGGCCAAACAGGCCCTCAATCAGTATTCACTATTAGCAAAAATAATATTGTTTTTTCATCGAAGAACTTTATTAGAAAAATAAAAAGTTTTAGATAATTAATAAAACACTACAATAAATTTTACTTTAAATGTCAACATTTAATGACCAATGAAAGCACGTAAAAAATTAATGCATATAACCCTAACAGATTTAGTATTACTTTATACATAACAATTAAACATATATAAATTTAAACATATATAAAACACTAAATATATATGAGTTTTTAATGATTGAGGGAGATTTTAACTATTGTTTGAGGAGAAATAAAAGGAGAAATGGTAGAAAAAAGGCCTTAGGTGATAATTGGTAATAAAAACAATAATATCTCCGATATTATCAATAAATTAGCAATAATATCAGAAATATTATCAATAAAATCTGGAATATCAGTTTCCTATAAGATAATTTATCAGCCAACTTCGGAAAAGATATTATCCAAGATAATATCAGAGATAATATCGATAAGTAAACACTGGTTTAAAGTTTAAACCCATATTTAAGTCCTCCAGTATAGTTGATAATGGCTTCTCTTCCCTCCAGTCAACTGAGATCATAAACAGGAAAAGGTTTCTTTTAATTTAAATTCCTATCTTTATCTTCTCATAAAACTTGAATGAATTTTTGAAAATACCCTAAATTACTAGTAAACCCTTTTTGATTTGTATAAACTACTTTAATGAAGTCAAAAATTGATTGTAAAGGGATGAAATGTTGCTTAAAGTGGAAAAAATGGAAATTTTCCCCAAGCAATATTAGTTTATTAAAAACAGATGTATCAATTGATATGAGACTGATACATCCTATATAAGACCAATACGGCCCAATTTTTTTCAATCTGGCTTATAAACCTCTATATCGGCCTTATCAGATTTGATATTTAAAACCATGGTGCACACACACAAACAAACACATACACATAATAAGTCTCACACACACACATGGACACGCAAAGTCACACAGACACAAACTCATATGCACAGAGTAAGTCACACAACATAGACACATATGCACACAGACAAATAAAATAAGTTGCACAGGCACACATAAATAGATAGGCACACACAATAACTCAAGCAAATCCAAATACAGACACACCACACATGCACACAAGCACAAATGATTTAGCATAACTATTTGCATAGAGCAGCTCCATGCATACTGCATGGAGCTATACACACATGAAAATGATTCAATATAACTGATTGCATAAAATGGCTCCATGCATTATGTATGAAGCCATATACACAGGTAAATGATTAATAACTGGTTATATAGACCGGAGCCATAAACTTCGACTCCATAAAACCTTTTCGTTTGGGACCCACCTTGAGGATTAGATAAAATTCAATTTCTCCAACATATTTATCACTATCCATTTAGTTAAAACACTCAAAATCCTATAAATCAGTCTTGTCTGGGCCACATCATTTGAAAAACTATAAAATTGTGTGTAAAAAGAAAAAATCATTTCTATCCGTGCTTCAAAGTGTTGGAATGCCATAAAATTATATAGAATCATTTATCAATAACTGAAGAACACTTTGAAAGGTGCATATGTCAAATAACAAAGTTGTGGATCCCTCTAGCCATTAAACAATTTGAATGATTGCACATTTGCTCTAAAATAATTCTGATTTTTTAATCCATATAAGTTTCTAATTAAGATAATTTTTATTATCATAATTAAACATATGTTGACTAATATGATGATTAAATTCTATCTAATCAAAATATGATAACAGCGTCAAAATGAAAAGATTTCATATTATCAGTTATATTGAATCGTTTAGAAAAGCTTTTTCTTCTAAGCTCATTATGAAGATTGTATAAAACCTAATCCACCTATTATAATTAACACTATCTATTTGGCTAGAATACTGAAGATCATTTCAATTAGGCTTGTGTGGCTGTATCATTGAAAAATATATAAAATTGTATGCAAAATATTAAGTCTATGAAATTAATTAAAATCATTTATCTGAATGAAAGTAGTACTTTTAAGGTGTAGAATTAGATATTAGATTAGGTAATTAAGGTTCTCTATAATTATTACATAAGTTTAATAATTATATATTTATCATGAATTGATTTAACTTTTTTGCCCATCTAAGTTTCAAAAAAAATATTTTTGAGATTAGTTAAATTGTATGATAGTTTGCTTAGATATTATAAAAAATTTTCAAGATGGGCTCGAATGATAAGGTTGTTCCAAATCATCTCTCTCTCTCTCTCTCTCTCTCTCTCTCTCTCTCTCTGTGTGTGTGTACAAATATACATACATATAAATATAATAATATAATAATTTCACTTTGGGTTTTGTGAATTGGATAATATTCAATCCAGCCACCATGTTTACCACTATCCATTTAGCTAGAATACTCAAAATCATTTTGGTTACAAAATTTTTGTAATCTATACATTCGAAAAGCTATAAAATTATGTATAAAATACGAAAATCACTTAAATTAATCTAAGTATTGCAATGTAGGAAAATTTTATAAAATCATTCATTTAGATTGAAAGGATATTTTAAAAGGTGTAGATATCAAAATTACTTACACATGCATGCACACACACACACAACACGTGCGCACACACAACTTGAGAGTAATGTGTATCATCAGCATCATGATAATATATGGAGCCCATACATTCATACACACACAACTTGAGGGTAATGTGTACCATCAGCATCACGATAATATATGGGGCCCAGAGCATGAAATCGTTCCTGTCCAGCTGTATCCTGCATTATCTCATAGTGAACCATCTAGTTTAGTATTTAACCACCTCATCAACCTAAAAATACAAACATTATTCAAAGAGTATAACATAAATGACATTGAAAAAAAAATGAAATAGTCAAGTTATCAGAGTTTCCAGCAACAACAAAACTAAAAAGTCTCAACAAGAACAAAGAAAGAATCTGAAGGTATGAACTTTGAACTTAATAAACTTCAAGTTTCTTATACTCAGATGCTAATTCATTGTACGCCAGATTACATGCTTCCATTTTAAATGACCCCCTCATGTCCTATAAGATGATATGCAAATGTCACCTCTATGTTTTTAAATATCTTAAGAATAATAATTGCTGTCTAGATTTTCCAAAAAGAAAAAAGGCAAGCAAGTATGAAAAATCACATGAACATCCCTGTCATTCAGATCCAGTTTTCCTGTAAAAATTGATGTGGTATGAATCTAGGAAACTTTGTCTCATAGGAAGTGACAATAAATGTGAACATTATGCTAAATCAATGACTTGCAAGTTCTAGTCAGACATAGCAAGAGAAGAAGAGATAACGCACCCAGATAGATAGAGTAATAGGCACACCTTCAATAGCAAGGTGCTTTGTAAGATATGAAGCCTGCACAGTTGCTTGTTGTTTCTCAGAGAATACATTATTTACATACTGCAACACAAGAGATGTTTTCCCTACACGACCTGCACAAAACAATACTAAAACCTTATTGCAATGAATTCTAGGAAGAAAAAAAAATGCATCATAGCAAGAATAGCAATTAGGTGAAATAATCTGGTTAATTGTTTTAAACACTAATAATAAACTAGACAATCATGACCCTAGATAGAGATTACAATGAAGTCTCAAGCGACACCAGTTGTGTTGCATGTGGCTGCCTAGCCTAGGAGTGAGCTCCAATTTTCACATACATGCAACACCCAACTGTCTAATATGTGGGGTCTATCAACAGGGTAACTAGATGTAAAAATAAGCCACACCCACTTGTTAGGTGTGTCATGGCTCATGCAGGAAAAAATATCTTGTTCAGTTTACTCATGTAAATCCCAAATGTTTTGATGATGCGGTGTTTTGTAATTAAAATGGTTTATATGCTACAAGCTTGTGAGTGTTTCAAGCATGAGTATTTGATTTGAGAATGGAAATGGGTGCTTTCATACCTTCATAAGTCATGCTTTTCATAAAAGAGCATTGGAAGTCATTGATGTTTCTTATGCTCATTCGTGACCATGGAATCTCAAATTGATTTACTAATCTATCTTGCAAAGTTTCTCATGCTTGAAGACATGTCTCCAAGTGACCAACACTATCTCACTGGGCCCCTGGATACTTGCACCTGGCCAAACAGTAGCAAAAGGCATTTTCGTGGGAAGGTGTGGCCTTGCCTCACCAGGCCCTCGATGGACTATGGTGACCAGGACCCCGGTCTGGCAATGTAACTGATCAATAAATTTGATTGTTGGTACATTAAATGAACTCCCACCTACCCTTCAACATTCATATTCATTGCAATGCTTATAAAGGAGATACTTTTCAAAGTTTATAAGCTAATGAAGTATTCTTAAGTGATCAAAACCTTCAAGAACACAAAAGATTACATCTTCAACAAACTTTCACAAGTGCTCAAACCTTTTCAACACTTCAAGAGGAGCTCCACACAATCTCATATCAAATTTTCCTTTCTTATTTCATTCTATTTGAAAAACCATTGTATTGTATATTTGCCTACTGTAGAAGCTTTATTTCACTATTTACTTGATCATTTTGTAAAGGGTTAGGATACAATGTTTTGTGTTCAAGTGAGTTGATTGTTTCTCCTCACTTTATGGTAATTTGTAAATCTCCCTGGAGCTTAAATCCAAAAGACGATTATACATCACATTGTATTTGGTATGTGTTAGTGAAATCCAAAGTCGAAGAGGTAGACTTTAGAAGAGTAGAGTAAATACAAATGGGTGGCCCAAACCACTATAAAAATCCTTTGTGCACTACTTGCTTCTTTGTATTTCTTTATTGTCTAGAGTGTTATGCATGTGAATCACACAAACAACCTTAGAAATTTGTGATTTGGGGCTCTGAACATGATCTTTAAGGAGAAATTTTAAAACACAAATTAACCCCTCCTATTGGCATTCTTTTGGACTAGTGTTCCCATTATCGATATTATCGATGATATTATCGTCGATAATATCGTTTTAGCTTACCGACGATAAAAAAATCCAGTAAAAATCAATATTAACCATGTTTTACTAGGAATATCAATATTATCTGTCATTTTATCAATAATATCCATATTTTATCGATAAAATGACTGATAATATCGATATTTCTAGTAAAATAGAGATAATATTAGTTTTTAATGGACGACCACTGTGAGTTTGGAAAACCCCCTTCAAACTCTTTTTTTTTTCCATCTTTCCCTCATTTGTATATTTTACTACCAAAACAAAAGATCCACTATCAATTTTGTGGGAGAAAAACTCTGTTTTCAAGATCAAAATTACATTTTTCGAATCGAACATCCAAACACTATGTAGGTATGAAAATGAATTTTTTTCACTATTTTTTTTATTTGTTTTGTTCAAAATCATGTGATTCGTACTTGCATTGCATTAAAATATTGACTTAAATAGATTTGCACAACTAAATCCATCAGATTTGGGCAAATTGGGGATGAACACGCAATTTGGAAAAAATCCCCAAATCATTTGATTAATTCCAAATTAGTCACTGTTTACAAATGGAAATACAAATTAAACGTAAGATTTGTTGAAAAACATAGATTTCCAGCAAAAAAATTTATTTATTTTTTGTAAAATTGAGAATTTTGGGAGTAAGCCCTAAAATTATATTTCTTTAAAAAATCTATTTTTATGTCATGATAAATGCAATTTAGTTAGCTATTTTAAGTAATGTTTTGTCTGGAAATAGATTTTTTATTTTTTTATAATTTAATATTAATTATAAATATTTTTTCAAATTGTAAAAATTAAAATTATTTCCTAAAATTTGTAAATATGTTTTTTGATTGGTTTTGAATATCTGGAGTCATTTTAGACATTGTTGGACGCAAATATTGTGAAGATTCGCATATTTAAGAGTGTTCAAGTCTTTCTCATGCATTCCTTCTGTCAGCCTATATGCATTTCTCATTTGCACATTCATTATTCATGCAATAATGGCTTTTTTAATCCAATTTTTTGCCCAAATTGTATGTTTATATTTATCATAATTTATTACAAAATTTCACTAAAAATCTCTCAAATTTTCTCTATTTTTCTACTTTTTTTCTATTTTATCGATAAAGCACTCAGAAAAAACAATAATATCTCCAATAAAAATGATAATATTTTTTTCCGAGCCACTGATAAATAGGTATTTATCAATAATACAAAAAGATTCAATGGGAAGCTCATCTCAACCTACATACACCTTTGCTAAGAGACAATCCTTCACGAAAATCCCTCTGTTTGATGGGAGTAACTATTCCTAGTAGAAGATGAGAATGAAAATACTCTTTATTTCATTCGATATTGATTTGTGGAGAGCAATTGAAATTGGGGTTACATTCCCCACCATTGAGTTTGATAAATGGACCGATAAAGAAAAGAAAAACATCCAAACTAACGCCAAAGAAATGAACACCTTATTTTGTGCCTGATCTTATATTGAGTTTGATAGGGTTTTATCATGCACCAATGCTACATGAATATGGGATATACTAAAAACTATGCTTAAGGGCACTTCTCCAGTGAAAGGAACCAAAACTAACATATTGATAAGGGAGCTTGTAAGTTTCACACTGACATAGGATGAATCTATTTTTGAAATGTATGGTCATTTTTCAAAAGTTACTAATAACTTGAAAGGTCTTGAGAAAAAAGTTATTTAACCAAAGATGGTAATGAAGATTTTGAGGGCTCTACCTGATTCTTAGAGCTGAAAGATTATTGCCATTTAAAAGGCAAGGACCTCAATAGCCTCAAAGTTGATGATTTGATTGGATCGCTCATAGCTCATAAGCTGATCATCAAAAAAGAGAGAGAGTTCAAGAGGTAAGAAAGTTTTCACTCTAAAGGTGGATACAAAAACTTAAGGAGGAGGATGACTCGTCTTTAGAAGATAAGGAGTTGGTACTTTTCACAAGAAAATTCAAAAGTTTTTTCAGAAACTCTAATAGTGGAAGTTCAAGTAAAAGACCTCCAAGGAAAAATGATAAAAAGAAAAGTAATGAAGGAAAAAGAAAGCTGCCACAATGTTACAAGTGTGGTGGAATTGAGCATATGCAAGGTGAATGCTCAAATCAAGAGAAAGTTGACATGAGAAATGGAACAGAGAGGAGGAGAAAAGAAAAAGAAGAAAAATATGAGGAAAAGCAAAGAAGATATAGAAGACCAAGAAGCAAAAGTGAAAAGGGTCTGGGCTCCAAAAGAGGAAGATACATATTCCAACTCAAATGAGAGTACTGGTGAAGAAGAGGTGGCACAAATCTGCAGCATGACAAATGTGGAAAAGCCACCCAAAAAATTGTAATACCATAAGTGGCAAGTGAAGCTCAATCCAAAACTACCACATGGCATGTGAGAAGATTAAGATGGGCTTAAAGGCAACAACCCAGAACACTATGTTCATGAATAGAGGTTGATGGAGATCGTTACGTACACCCAATTTATGCTTATTATAGGCACAATTGTATAAATTAAGGTTTATTTATTTGATTAGGAATTTTTAAAGCATTGTGTTTAGGTTAGATTGCTATTTTTGGGATTTAATTTGTTGTGCAAATTTATAGGATTTTACCTTTGAGTCTATATATAGGTAGCTTGTATTAGGGTTATTACCATTTTATGATTGAAATTCATTGCTTCTGTCTGCCTTAATTATCCTTAAATCTTCCTTACTTCTTCCCTTCTCCCCTTCTTACTCTCTCGAGAGGATTCTTCCTCTTTCTTCTCTCTTCTTCCTACTTGTTTTATATCAAATTGGTATCAGAGCAAACCCAGGTAAATTCTTTTCATCTACGGTCATTGATAAACAAAAATTCGATAGTCCTTTGGACTGCATACAGAACTCCTGTTGACCCTAAAGGTTTGGTTTTAATGATTCAAAAAACTTGTTGATGACTTGAATTAAGCTAATGATGGTTTTGCTAAGATTTCATAATTCAAAAGAAACTTCGGAAGAAGCAAGAAGGCTTCAGAGGAATAAAGGAAGCCTAAGAAAACGCTTGAACTTCCTAAGTTCTAAAGGTCGCTGCCAATATGGCAGCCGCCTGCGGTATCACCTGTAGGTTGTGGCCGGTATGCTAGCTGCCTATGGGGCTCCAAGGAGATATGTTCTCATTGGACTGTCGCAGCCGGTACGGCAACCACCTGCGGTATCGTCTGGGGTGCAACCGATTGGCGCAGCCACTTGCAATGCACCTGCCACTCTAATGGTCGGAAATCTATGTAGCGCTGCAACTATCTTGTAACGGTCTTCTTCTAAACGGTCCAAAACCTCCTCAAAAGATATAAATAGACAATCCATTGAAAAGAAACATGATATTTGGGGGTTCTAAGTGCCAAACAAGAATCAAACACAAGTAACCAATTCAAGTTTTCCAAATGTATTCACTCTTAGGTGCTTCCAAGATCAAAAGGCTTAAAAGCCACATCATTACCATTTTAAAGGAGCTTGAATTACTGTAATGTGCTTAATATTTTTATCTTTTATAGTTGAGCTTTAACTATGTATACATCTTAGCCTAAGTTATAGGCATTTCCTTGTACATGTTTGTATTTGTAAAAGGGAGTTGTTGGTCAGCTCTGGAAACCAGTGTATAAGTTGTTGGTGAGCTCAGAAGAAAACTAACATTGTATAAATTGTTAGTAAGCTCAGGAAAAACCAATAGCATATGAGTTTCTAATGAGCTCAGTAGAACCAGGTTTTAAGAGTTTTTGGTTGGCTCGGGAAACCAAGAAGGTATGACTCCACATGGTATAGTGGAACCTAAGGTTGAGGAAACCTTGAAGATTGAAGTAGGTGCCAAAGGAGCCCAAACCACTATAATTCCTTATATTCTTATTGTCTCTGTGCTTGTATGCTTCCAACTGTATTCTATTTTCTGCACTTACACATCCCATTTGCTTTCCTCATATCACTTGGATTCTTGCTTTGCCACACACCTTACGTATCATACCAAGTTGGACCTAACAACTCCATCTTTTGCAACGCGTCTTAGAAAGCTCTATCCAACACAGTTGTTGTTGGAAATCAATGACGAGGCCACATCTTCCAATTTGGCGCCTTCTGTGTCAATTTTCGGCAACTTCGATGGTTCCTACTTCGATTTCGATAAAGTGCAACAATAGCCAAGCTCATTGAAAGCCTCCGTTTTTGGCAAGCTATAGCGTCAGAATAGGGTTCCTTAGTTTCAGTGCCACCACTATAAGACTCCAACCTTCGTATTTGTCTCTAGAGAGCCGAAACAGCGACTGCATGACTTCCATTTCATCTCCAACTACAACCAATTCATCTAACACACATCTCTAACATTGGAGAACTCAAGTCCGACCACCATAGGTGTCGGTCTAACAACTCCAATCAGGCCTAAAAATATCGACAAGCAAAACCATCTTCTCCAACCCCCATTGTTGCGGAAGTGAGAGCTCTTGAGGAAGACGATTAAGAAAGGGATTTTTGGATTTTTTTTTTCAAATAGACCCCTTTGCTTTTCTATTTGAAATTAAATCCAAGAGGTTTAACAGAAATTGTCTTACAATTTTTGTAATTACAAAGAGATCCTTGCTCTTAGAAGATTTACAGTTTAGATCTTACTTGATAAAATTATAGAAATGCCCCTTTTCTGAAATTTTAGAAAAAAACTCCTATCTTTGCTGGGAATTAGAGAGAATCCCATTTTCAAAAATTTCCAAAAGCCCTTTTTTCAAAAATTGTAATTTGGTATAAAAGTACATGAGAAAAATTATTAGGGATTATTAAAGGGTACATTCTTTCCACTTGAACTTAAATTAATCTTTTATTTATTGATCAAGTTAAGATCCCTTCTATTATTCACTACTTTTGCTTACTTCGGTAACTTTATTTAGCATCTTTATGTTAATTACTTTGAATGATTAGATAACTAAATTAGAAAAATTCTGAGTAATACAACATGACAAATGCACAGTGCATCCGATTTGCAAAGATTAAAAGTTAATAGGATCTGCCCAATATTACCGGTTAGGTGTGAAAAGGGACAGAGAAAAGGGTAGACAGGCACGTAAAAAAATAAATTAAAATTAAAATATGTGTCATATTTTCATAGAGACCAACTAATAAACTAATGGATGACTTTAAGACAAGGAACCATGAGTTTCATCGAATACTATCAAAAATTTGATAATCTCTTTTTGAGATGTCAGATTAATGATGAATGATTGGTGATTTGTGCTAAATTCGTCAATGGTAACAAGAACTGGTCTTACATGCCCCATATGAGACAGTTCATAAGGATCTAGAACGTGAGAAATATCAAAAAGTCTCCACCCTTTAGACATTTGACTTCCCAAGTCAAGGAGACTCAAGCAACTACATATACATCTAAGTTAGTGTCTAACCAAAGGGTGAGTCCACAAAGTAAAAGTAGTAACAACCCTATTCAAAAATTCTCTGGGAAAACTAGCTCCAATGTTACATCTAGTTGATATCCTAGAGTGTCAGAAGTAGAATGTTAAATGTCATGATAGGGGTCACACGGCATCTTATTGTCGTACTTCTTATCTTACAATAAAGAATAAGATAATTAAAGATTATGATGAGAGGAAAATAGACTACGTTGATTCATTAGATGAATCTGGGGATCTAGATCTAGAGAATGATGAAAATCAGATTGATGTTGAGCATGTAGATATCATGAAATGTATTTTGTCTACTTCTAATTCTAATAACAATTGGAACCGTACTAGCATTTTCCATGTATTTTTCACTTGTAGTAACGTTGTATGCAAAGTTGTGATTGATGGGTAGTTCCACGAATGTTGTATCAAAGGTTGGTTTAGCCAAGATAAAATTGAAATCTGAGTCTCATCCTAAACCATACAAAGTGGCATGGATAGATAAAACTACACTAACTGTCCATGAGAAATGTTTAGTTCCGATTAAAATTATAGATTATGAGGACCAGATATGGTGTAATGTTCTTTCAATGGATGTGACACATTTTACTTAGTCATCCTTGATTATTTGATATGAATGTCATACACTATGGAAAATCAAACAAATACTTTTTCAGACACAATGGAAAATCTATTCTCCTAAGACCAGTCAAACTATTAATGAGAGAAAGATCTCAAAAGAAAATTTTTTCTATTGAACCCCCAGAAAAAAGACTTTTGCATATTTTAGCTAAAAGAGAATTTGAAAATGAAAGTAAAGAGTCCGATTTAATATTGATGTTGGTAAGAAAATTTAAGTCTAGTGTTTGTTTAAAGGTGTTTGTTTTCCAATCATTGTAAGTTGCAAATCTTTTTAATGAATTTAGGGTTGTGGCTCCTGAAGAATTACTAAATGAGTTACCACCTATGAGGGCAATGCAACATGCTATTGACTTAATTCCGAGATCATAGTTGTCAAATTTACCACATTATCAAAAGAATCCTAAGAAACGAGTTGAACTCAAACAGCAAGTAGATGAATTGATTCATAAGGGTTTCATTCGTTAAAGCCAAAGTCTATATACCATACCCACCTTATTGATTCCAAAGAAAGATGAGTCTTGAAGAATGTGTGTGGATAGTTGAGCTATAAATAAAATAACAGTCAAGAATAGATTTCCAATACCTAGATTGGATGACGTTTGACCAAATGAGTGGCTCACAATGATTCTCCAAAATCAAGCTTCGAAGTGGATACTATCAAATCCGAATTAGAACTAGTGATGAATGGAAAACTACTTTTAAGACTCAAGATGGGTTGTATAAATGGTTAGTGAAGCCCTTTGGATTATCAAATGTATCTAGTACTTTCATGAGAGCTATGACTTAGATTTTACGACCTTTCATTGGAAAATTTTTGATAGTTTACTTTAATAATATATTGGTTTATAGTCGTTCTAAGAAAGATCATCTAATTGATTTGAAACATGTTCTTGAAACGCTTCAAGTGGAAATTTTGTATGTTAATCTCAAAAAGTGTTAATTTATGCAAACCAATGTGATCTTTCTGGGATTTGACATCTCAATTCATGTTTAGTAATTAATCCTTCTAAGGTAAGTGTTATTTGAGATTGGCCTAAATCTAAATCACTTAATGAAGTTCGTAACTTTCATAGGTTAGCTAGTTTTTATAGGCATTTAATTAAAGATTTTAGTTCTATATAAGCTCCCATAATTGATTGCGTAAAAGAAAATGAGTTTCAATGGTCTAAGTCTGCATCTAAAGTATTTTGTGAGATCAAAAATAAAATTGACTAAGACACTTGTATTACAACTTCCTGATTTTTCTAAAGTTTTTAAAGTTGCACATGATGTTTCAAGAGTTGGTATTGGAGGTGTTTTAAGTCAAAAAGGGTCATCCTATTGCATATTTCAATGAGAAATTTAATGAAACTAAACAAAGATATTCGACATATGATAAAGAATTTTATGCCGTAGTACAAGCCTTGGAGTATTGGAGGTCTTACTTGTCACCTCAAGAATTTATACTTTGTTTAGATCATCAAACTTTGAAATATTTGCGATCATAGCGTAAACTAGGCCAGGCATGCTAAGTGGATAGAATTTCCTTGGGATATACTTTTGCTTTTTAGCATCATGCAGGTGTTGAGCACAAACCTGCAAATACCCTTGGTCGTGTAGTTACAGTCCTCCCAACCATGAAAGTCAATGTCATACATTTTGATAAGTTGAAGGATAAGTATCTAATGTGTCCAAAGTTGAATATTATTTTTAGGAGGTGTAAAGTGAAAACTGTCAAGAGTATATTGATTTTGTGGTCAATGATGGTTATTTGTTTAAAGGATCTAAGTTATGCATTTCTAACACTTCATTGCATGGCCTTTTGATTTGATAATTACATACAGGAGGCATGCAGGACATTTTGGTAGAGATAAGACGATATTTCTATTTGAAGATAGGTTTTATTGGCCTTCATTATAACAGGATATTACTAGAGTTGTGTCTATGTGTTGAACGTGTCAGTTAGCAAAGGCAAAGAAAAAAAACCAAGGTTATACACACCATTACCTGTTCCACACTCCTTGAAAAGACATTAGCATAGATTTCATTTTTAGTTTACCTAGAAATCCTAGTGTTTGATTCTATTTTGGCAGTTGTAGATCAATTTTCAATGATGGCTCATTTTTTACCATTTTAAAAAACTCCGGACGCATCATATTTGGCAAAATTATTTTTCAAGAAGATTATCAAACTACATGGCTTACCGTCTACTATTGTGTTTAATAGGGAAGTCTGTTTTGTGAGTTTTTTTTTAAAACTTAATGGAAACTTTAAAGTACTAAACCGAAATTTTCTTCTACTTTTCATCTACAAACAAATGGTCAAACAAAGGTTGTTAACTGAAGTTTGGGAAATTTACTTAAAATTTGGTAGGTGATTACTGAGATATTTGGGATTCAATTGTGTCCATTGCAGAGTTTGCATATAACAATTCTATTAACAAATCCACAGGAAAATCCCTATTTGAGATTGTTCAAGGTTTTGCTTCCCGTGCTCTCATTAATCTTGTACATTTGCCACTTGATATCCGTGTTTCTGCTTTTGCTAATTCATTTATGCAGCACATTCATGATGTTCATGCCACTATAAGAAGGAAAATCATACTAAGTAATGAAACTTATAAGCTTGTTGCTGATGTACACTGTAAGCATCATGAATTTAATAAAGGTGATTATGTTATGGTTCATATGCAACCTGAAAGATTTTCTAAAAATTCTTTCAAAAAGTTGTATGCATGAGCCCACAATTCTTTTTGTATTTTACGAAAATTAGAACCAAATGCACTTATTCTTGACTTGCCTCAAGATATGAAAATTATTTCAATTTTAAATGTGGATATTTGTTTCCTTATATAAGCACTTTCGAGCCTCCTCTTTTAACTATAGAAATACCAAACCAAAGGGTTTCTTCAATTTTAATTCTGATCCAATTCTACCCCGAACACAGTTTATACACACAGATGAGATTACTCCAAAATAAGATCACTACTTCTTTTTCAGGTGGACATCATAGATATCTTGTTAAGTGGAGGAACAAGCCTAATACTGATGTTGCATGGATATTTAAAAAGAAGCTTCAGACATCGGATCCTAATTTTGCTTAATCAATATGATCATAAGCATTCTTCTAAGCCGTCAAGAATTGATAGAGATCGTTGTGTGCGCCCAATTCATACTTGTTCTAGGCGCAATCGTAAAAAATAGGGTTTATTTATTTGATTAGGGATTTTTAAAGTATTGCGTTTGGCTTAGATTGTTATTTTTTATATTTTATTTGTTATGCAAATTTTTAGGGTTTTGCTTTTGAGTCTATAAATAAGGTAATGTGTATTATGGTTATTACCACTTTATGATTGAAATTCATTGCTTCTGTTTACCTTAATTCTCTCTAAATTCTTCCCTAATTCTCTTATTTTTCCCATCTTACTCCCTTGAGAGGATTTTTCATCTTTCTTCTCTCTTCTTCCTACTTGTTCTACATCAGTGGTTGTTCATATCATATGACTTATTTGTTGGGTTGGAAAGAATTAAAGAAGGAAATGTTTCATTTGGGAAACAATGACAAAGAAATCATCAAAGGTAATGGAAGAATAAGTTCCTCAACCTCCACTTTTATTGATGATGTATTGTACGTAGAAAGTCTTAAATAATCTCATGAGTATTAGTCAACTTTGTGATAAAACATAAAAGGTTATATTTAAATCTTCTATATGTAGTGTACAAGATGAAGACGGTTTTATTTTGCTTAGAGGCAAAAGGTATGAAAATATATACATGGTCAACATAAAAGAAGCTAGGACATGTGAACATAAGATCATTGAATAACTTGTGGGAAAAGAACTTAGTAGTTGGTTTACCTAAGTTGAGATATAAAAAGGATTGAATTTGCAAAACATGTAATTTGAGAAACAAAAAAGGCATCCTTTTATACCATAAATAATGTATTAAGTTCTAGACCTCTTGAACTATTGCATATAAACTTATTTGGACCATCTAAAGTGAATAGTCTTGGAAGGAAGAAATATGCATTTCTTATTATTGATGATTTTTCTAGATTTACGTGGGTAATATTTCTTTCAAGTGAGGAGGAGACTTTTTCCTCATTTTCTAAGTTTTCCAAAATTATACAAAACGAAAAAAATATCAATTATTGGAATAAGAAGTGATCGTGGTAGTGAATTCGAAAACAAAAACTTAGAATTTTGTGAGGATTATGGAATTCACCATAGCTTTTTTGCACCTAGGACTCCCAACAAAACGGTGTTATAGAGAAGAAAATTAGAATTTTACAAGAAATGGCGACGATCATGCTTGTTAAGAATGATTTACCTATGCATTTTTAGGCCAAAATAGTTAATACAGCATGCCATATCGTTAACCGTGTTTATATTACACCAATTCTCACAAAGATAACCATATGAGCATTGGAAGGATAAAAGGCCTAATATATCATATTTTCATACTTTTTGTTGCACTTGCTATGTGTTGAATAATGGAAAAGATAATCTTGAAAAATATGATGCCAAATCCAATAAAGGTATCTTTCTTGGCTATTCATCAACTAGCAGCAAAGCTTATAGAGTTTATAACATGAGAAATCTGGTTATAGAAGAGTCAATAAATATAGAGTTTGAAGAATATGGCTTACCCATAAGAAATGGCTTGGAGTATAATAGTGACGAAGAAGACATGAGTAAAAAGATGGAGAAACTAAGCATCAATGAGAAGCAAGGCACAGAAATGGAAAGACCAAGAACAAATGGAGAAGATACTTCATAGGTAAATCAAGAAGGCATTGATCCTACTTTATCTAGAGATTGAAAGTTTATGCATAGTCATCCTTGGAATCAAGTGATAGGAAACAGGTATGATAGTGTGAGAACTAGGAGATCTATACATAGTGTTTGTGTGGGATGGGGGGGGCACTTTGCTTTTATTTTCTCAGACTGAACCATCTTGCATTAATAAGGCCTTAAATACAATTAATGAGGCCATAGATTTCAGTCAAGTCCTGAGGAGTCACACCCTCTGCCCATTAATCAAAATTTTAAATTATTTATCAAATACTCTTAATCTGGGTTAGTAGTATCCAAGAGAATCTTCTTAGAAAAAGTAGAAGTGAAACATGCCATTTCTTAGAAACCATGTTAATCTCATGGTTTTCTAAAAGGCAAAATTCAGTTGCTTAATCAATGGCGAAAAGTGAATACATTGTAGCAAGTAGCTGTTGTGTACTTATGTTCAGGTACTATAGATGAAACAATAGTTAGATTATGATTTGCAATCTAAAGACAACCTAATGCATTGTAGTAATATAAGTGCTATTAATTTGACAAGGAATCCAATAATGCATTCACAATTGAAGCATATTGAAAATAAAGCATCATTTCATTCATAATCATGATCAAAATCATGTAGTACCTGAATTTGTATCTACTAATGATCAACTTGCTGATATCTTTACTAAGCCACTTGCTAAAGAACAATTTAAATACATTCGATGGGAGTTAAGTTTGTTAAATATAAATGTTTAAATATTTCAAACCATGAATATATGCCACACATGTTTTGTTATTAATGTTGGTGCACATTGAACACATTCTTATCCATGCTAAAAAGACATTGTGCATATTGAAATTTGAGAGTTAATGAATATATGTTCCATAGAACTTTGTAAGCTTATATTTGAAAACTATTTCCATTTATTTTCTTCAAACATAAAAACTTTTTGGCAAAGACCAAATGGGGAGACTAGCCACCTAGTGGTGACTAGCCAATAGGTCAGCCTGGTAATTGGCCATGGGAAAACTATTGTTTCATCTAGCGCTTGGTCTAGCGAACCCTTAAATGGGCATGTAGACAATCAAAGCCCAATTTTGCCCCATTTAGATACGTTATTTTCCGAACTTTCTTCTCCCTTATTGATGGGAATCATGATGTGTTTTGCCTAATTTGCACATATTTTAAGCACAATCCTAGAATTTAGAGTTTGTCTACTTATTTGGGAACTTTAAAACATTATTGTCAATTTAGATTACTATCTTGGTATGGTATTTTATTTGGAGACTTTATGTGTACTCAATTTTTAGGATTTTGTTTTGCAGCAATAAATAGGTAGCTTATATTAGGGTTGAACCCCTTTTGCATTGGAAACTACTAAAACTTCTAACTATGCCCCAAGTCTCCTCCCTACTCTTCTCGCTTTCTTCCCTTTCTTCCTCTTCTTCTCCTCCCTTCTTACCAAGTTTAGTTCTTCTTCTTCTCCTTTCTTTCTCTTCCCTTCCCCTCAGAGGATTCTTTCCTCGTTGATTCATTTTCCTCATTGGTTCTGCATTAGTTTGATATTAGAGAAAACTCTGGAATTCATCTTCCACAAGCCAAATCCCTAATCCCATTGTTCACATTGAAGCTTCTATAGTGTCATTCGTAGTTCTAGCAATCCATCATCATCGTACACATCTATTGAAGCCTCCCAAATTCAATTCTAGCAGCCCGAACTAGCGAAAACAGCATTGCAGGTGTGGTTTTCGCGACTTTCAAGGTCTCAGCTTGAAAGTCTCAGCTTCCTAATTTGGCGACTTTCAACAGCCCTTCAGTGTAGGAAATTGTAGTCCAGTGATGCTACCTATACCGTGCATCAAATATAATGGCTCCCGGTTCAAGTCCAGCAACTCATATTGTCAAAAGCCATGCTGAAGACATCCACCTCAACCTGACATGCCTATGAACCTCCACAACCCTCTCAGCGGGTCTCTATCATCTTCTCTGACTACCCTTTCCGGCCGTAATCACCATCCGACAACTCCAATCAAATTGCGCAATAGCTAAAGCTTCCTGGCAGGTTTCAAACCCACCTCCATCATGTGCACAAGGAAGAAGATGATTGAAGGAGGGTTTTGGGGAATTTTTGGAAACAACCCCCTACTATTTTTCTGTTTGAAATAAACCTAGAGGAATTTTGCAGAAAAGTCCTTCACAGCTTTTGGGTTTGCAAATCAGTCCCCTCTTCCTAAAATTGCAAAAATGCCCTTACTTTTGCAATTTGTTCTTAGGCATTTGGAATGCTTTTTAGAGCTTCTTAAAGGTACAATCCCTCTACTTAGATTTGAATTAATTTTTATATCTGATTTGGGTTGATTCATTGCTTAAAATCCATTTCATTAGCTTCCTAGGATTCATCTTTAAGAGCTTATCAGCTTAATTATCTAATTGTGGTTTCTATTTCTATTAATACCATCTATCTTGCATCATTTAAACCCTCATGATGGTTACTAATGCTGAATAGCCTCAATAACTTCAACTCATGCAGAAAGATTGGACGCTACTGAGGAAAATCAAATCATTCAAACCAAGCTTGATGAAATTAATAATCAACTTCAAGAAGATCAAACTCGCTTTCAAGCAAGTCAATCTCAAGTTCAAGCCCAATTTTATTCTTATGGATCCAGAATGCAAACCTTAGAAAAATGCCATAAGTGAGTTGACTAATGAGATAAAACAGTTGCACACTTTAATAGGCAAATGCTCTTTTGAAGGATATAGGGATGAAACCCAAACATCTTACATAGGACAAAAAAACCATAGAAGTGAAGTACAAAATCCACTAGACCCTTCATGTTCTAATTCTAAACAACTGAGCATCCTCCCTAATCCAATGGTATCTCAAAGATATTAGTTGCAAGTGAACAACGATAGGGAGTTTTCTATACAAAACTTCGGACTTGCACAAGTCTCTATTCCACAAACAACTCAAAACACAGGTCGTGGGTATGGTCATAATGATGCTAATCTATGTAACTTCCAAGAAAATAATGATAATACCAGAGTTAGGCAAGCTCAAGTTGGACAACTTTCATATAACCCTTATAGGCATACCAAAAATATTCAAAGAAATCCTCTTCAAACTAAAACTTTTGATAAGAAGGTTAAGGTTGATGCCCCTATCTTTGATGGGAGTTTAAACCCTAAATCTTTTTTAGATTGAGTAACAAATATGGAAGATTTCTTTGAATAATACCAAATGATTGATGCTCAGTGCATTCGATTTGCCAAAATGAAACTTGTAGGGTTGGCTAGAGAATATTGTAAAGGGGTCCAACATGATGTGGATCATTCAAGAATTCCCACTGTTACTTGTATAGAGATGAAAAAGAAATTAAGACAAAAATATATTCATGAATATTATGAGAGAGACTTATGGGGGTCAATGGGTGAATTTAAAACAAGAAACACTAACTGTAACTCAGTATCTTAAACAATTTGATTCATTGTCGATAAAGAATAGGGTTAGAGAAAACCAATGGAAAATGGCTCCCAAATTTGTAGATGGACTTAGACCAAAATCCCAAAAAAAACTTGGTTCGCGCTTAATTGACAGTGTGGAGGATGCTGCTCCTAAAGCTCTACAAGTAGAAAAATGTCAAAGGTATTTTTTTGCCAGATGTGTGAATTACCAAGTCAGGGGAGACCCAAACAAATAAATTGATGCCTTTTCAAGGGTCTACAAAAACTACATGGTCTGATCATAATGTACCCAAGGGGAACCTTAAGCCTAACACAAATTCTTCAAGTTCAGAAAGGTCTAAAATCCAGTGTCATAGTTGTCATGGTGTAGGTCAAATTTCTGCACATTGTCTTTATTGCACATTGACGATAGACATAAAAGTGGAATAGTCATATGGATATGAACATGTTGATTAAGTTGCTGAAACATTTTCATTCACCCTCAGATTGTGATGATGGTCTTCAAATAAATATAATGCATCATGTTTTCACTACCCAACACACCAATATCTTTCATCAATATTTCAAATGTGGAGATGTTGTTTGCAAAATTGTTATAGATAGGGGTAGTTCCACAAATGTTGTTTCACAATCTATAATAGCCAGGATGAAATTGACACCAGAACTACACCCACAACCACATCAGATCACATGGGTAAACAAAACTTCTTTGCCTATGAATAAAAGGTATTTGGTTCCCCTCACAAAGGGCGGTTACTCTGATTAAATTTAATGTGATATAATATGATTAACTATAGCTCAGATTTTACTTGGTCATCCTTGGCTAGATGATTTGGATGTGACACATCACGGAAGGGACCACCTATATTGCCAAGCATAATGGAAAATCTATTCTTCTTCAACCTACAAAAGCATCTCAAAAACAAATGCTCCACAATGATCTTCCCCAAAAAGAATCATTATACATTTCTTCTACAAGTGAAGAACACGAGAAAGGGAGAGACAAATCAAGTTCAAGTTTTAAATTGAAATCACCATCTGAAATTCATAAGTTGACAGATTGTAACATTGAAATATTAAATGGAAATTTGGGAGAAATGCTTAGAAGTGGGGTAGGAAACATAGAGACAGTAGATTTGTCTTGCCTAATGCAGAGTTTGCCTACTACAAATTGGTCAATCAGTCTAATGGCAATATTTTACCTAAGTTTGTTCATGGTTTCACCTCCCATATGCTTGTCTTTCTTGTACCTTTAAAATTTGTTTCCTGTTCATCAGCATTTGATGTGAATGCCAAAGAAAAATGAGAATTCAATCTTGGTAATGGAAATTGTGAGCTTATTTTAGGTGTTCATGGGAAATGCCATAATTATGGGTATACTTCAAATGAGTCTAACTTTACTTCAGATGCTAAAATTAATTTGATTTTCATTGTGAGGGTTTTGTCTCCTCACAAAGGTTCCTTTAAGCTTCCAATCCTGCCTGCAAGAGCCTTCACAGTCCATACATCATCAACATTCTCAACCCATTATATTCCCAAGGCTTAACCTTTTCTCACTCAAAGCATGTTGAAAATATTTCACAACTTGAGGTTGTTACTTACAAAGATAGTGAATTGCAACACTACCTCAACGAATGGAAAGCTCAGCCAAATATTGATGCCATGAGGATATCTGACGAGGAGTTTTGAACTTTTAAACTAGACTTGCCAAATCTGTATCACCATAATAACTCTCCAATGGAAAGTTCTACCAAGCTGAGGAGAATTGATAGAGATCATGATGTCACACCTAATTCGCACATCTTAATAGTGAACTTCAAAACATTATGGTGAGTTTAGATTATTATTTTGATATTTTATTTGAGGATATTATTTGTGCCCAATTTTTAGGGTTTTGTTTTGCAATTATAAATAGGTAGCTTGTATGAGGGTTGAACACATTTTGCATTGGAAACTATTAAAATTTCTACTTATGCCCTGAGTCTCCTCTCTACTCTTCTTCCTTTCTTCCTCTTCTTTTTCTCCCTTCATACCAAGTTCATTCCTTCTTGTTCCCCTTTCTTCCTCTTTCCCTCCCCTTGAGGATCCTTTCCTTTTTCATCCCTTTTACTCTCTATTGGTTCTGCATCACTTCTCCTCCCAACTTAATTCCCCTTCCCCCCCACCCACCACCCCAACCCGCCCAACTCCATTTGAGCCATTTTCCATTTGCACCATCCTAATGGCTCCTAAAGCTACTGCATCTAGCCCTAGTCAATGCACCCATGCTGCACAAAAGTCAATTTGAAACTGAGAGAAGGGCAAAGTGTCACCATGAACAACCCGTTGAAGAATCTGAGCCAGAGTCTGAGAACAACAGTGATAATGAGTTATCTATTGATAATTTTAGAAATCCTATTTGTAAATATGATTTCCATGAGTTTTTTGTAAATCGCTCTGTTTTCACCAGAAAGACTCTGGATTTTGATTTCTTAGAAGCACATAAGTTTGAAGCAACTAAATGGCTTACAATTAAATATTAAAAAGGATTATTTACCTCTAAGGAGTTGTATTAACCTGAGCTTGTTCGACTTTCCTATGCCAATTTAACTATTTTAGGTGGATAGCAAAGCGTAGTGATGGGCACAGATATTTCTTGGTCATATAGATGAAAAGGCAGAAAGGACCTTGAGGTCTATCTCTTGAATGAACCATACGATCAACAACCCATTACCATCAAAAGATAAATACTTTTTGCTGACTTGCTTGGTGCTGCAAATCCAAGAGATCTAAAGATGCATGTCAATATGAAAAGTGTGAATTTGAGCATTAACTTAAAGGATCATGAAGAATATCTTAGGAAATACTTTGACCCCAAGAGTTGGCAGCAAGGAAAAAATTGTAGAGATTGAAACCCGAATTTTATGAGGTTTGTTGAAAGGTAATAGTCAAACCCAAATAATTCTCAAACACATGTCACTTGTAGCAGTAGGAAGAATATAGTTTTACCTTATGGAATGTGGCCCACTCTTGCTTTTAGATACTTTGGAGTTGATCTGGATGCCTACACATCTCCAAATGAGAAAGATAGTTGACATCTTTAAAAAGACATCCATGCCTCGTATGGGTTTAGTGCAAGTTGGGAATGCTTGGATGCCTCTAGCACAAGCTCTCGAAAGCAAATGTGCACGAGGATGATGAAAGTCAGTCTGATGAAGAAGAACCAGGAGCCATGCAGATAGACCAAGGTGAAATTCCAATGCAGTGGATGCATGGGCAAAGCAGTCAGACTACAGTCGAGCCTTCTACTTTTTAGATTCAAGTTTCATCCAGCTTAAAGTCCATCATGACTACCCAACATGCTCATTCCCTTCAACTTGATCAGATCTCTTCTTTCTTACTTGGATTCTCATGTTTCTCATCTTAAGCTCACTTGGTCTTATCCCTCCACTTCTGATCCTTTTAATGGACCACCAAATGGTGCTTGAATATCTATGTATTTCTCTGATAGTTTTGTGATTGATCCCCTTCCTGATCATGACAAAAAGGAGGAAAAAGAACATTGGATTATGTTATGTTTATGTTTATGAAGTTGGACGGATATCATGTTTATACTCTTTGTAGTGCCTGAATTCATTTACTACAAGCTTTTGAATTTCCTTCAAAATCATGATTCTTGTCATCATCAAAAAGGGGGAGATTGTTTGGTCTACTCATGTAAATCACATAGTTTTGATGATGAGGTATTGTGTGATTATAATGGTTTCTATGCTACAAGCTTGTGAGTGTTTCAAGTATGAGTGCTTGATTTGAAAATGAAAATGAGTGCTTTCATACCTTCTTAAGCCATGCTTTTCATAAAAGAGCTTCACAAGGCATGTTCATGTTTCTTATGCTCATCCATTATCCATGGAATCTCAAATTGATTTACTAATCTATCTTGCAAAGTTTCTCGTGTGAAACTAACTCACTAAGCCTCCAATGGACCAGGGTGAATCGGCCCCTTGTGGCCACTAGTCTCCCAATTTGGCAGTGTGACGGGTCAATAAATTCAACCTTTGGTGCATTAAATGCACTCCCACCTACCCTCCAACATTCATATTAATTGTGAAGCTTATAAAAGAAGATGGCTTTTGAAGTTTAGAAGCTAATAAAGCATTCTTAAGCGATCAAAACCTTCAAGAACATAAGATTACACCTTCAACAAACTTTCTCAAGTACTCAACTTATCGAAACTTGTTAACATTTCAAGAGCAGCTCCACGCAATCTCAAATTGCTTTTTTCTTTCTTATTTCATTCTATTTGAGATTGTATTCTTGCTTATTATATATTTTCCTACTGTAGAGACGTTATTTCACATTTTACTTGATTATATTGTAAAGGGTTTGGATACCTGTTTTATGTACAAGTTCAGAGTTTCTTCTCACTTTGTAGTAACTTGTAAAGCCCACTGAAGCTAGAATCTGGAAGGCAATTGTGCATCCCATTGTATTATTAGTTTATGTGTTAATGGAACCCAAAGTTAAAGCGGTAGACTTAATAAGAGTGGAGTAGATGCTAAGAGGTGGCCTGAACTACTATAAAAATGAACTTAGCAATTTGTGGTTTGGCTTCCGAACTTAATCTTTGGGGAGAAATTTTAGAATACCAATTCATCCCTCCTCTCTTAGTATTCTTGCATAAGCAGATCGACATACACTACCCTCTAGAAATCACCAAGCAAGGCCTAGTAGATGAACTAGAGAAGAATAATACATTAGCCTATATAAAATCACCCACCAAGAAGATGAACTAGAAAAGAATAACAACTAGTTGGGATGTTAGAGTGTTTAAGGAGTTGATGAACTATGCAAGAAAGTAGGGAGTAAAATGAATTGGATTTTGTCTTGTGCATATTTTCAAACAATGGGACCTATACATATAGCATAACATTTCTCTTCTCACTCGAAAGCAATTTTACTCTATGCATGTGTTGTTGGTCTCTTCTCATTTTGCTTTCTTGATTTCTTATGACTCAATCCTGTAAATAAAAGTCTTTTCATCATTTTTCTGACTTCGGAAGGCACCTTAGAACAATTCTTCACATTTTTATGCCCCCTAGCCAAGTGTTTCTTCAATTGAGTAATGCCCTTAAACTTCATTTTTTGACCACAATAATGACATTCTACCCCATTTAGATACCTTCCATTGGTTTCTCACACTCCGAGCCACATATTGTGGCTTGGTTCTACTACTATTTTGGAAATCAAACATATTAAACCTGAAATGAAAGCATTGATAAATATCATGGCTCCACTTAAGTTTAAAATAGTAAACATTTGGCTATATGAATATCCCTATTAAGTTAAGAAAATTACTAAAAAATATTTTTTAAAAATTTTAATTAGTAATTTCAAAAATATGAATATTATATGTTTTAAAATCTTTTAAAAATGAGAAATCATTTCACACGTTTTTGATATTCAAGTTATGAAAAATACAGAAAATAAAATAATAAAATATTAACTCTAAAATTAATATTTATGTTAAACAAAGCAAATTTTTTGGAAAAATTGTGTAAAAATCTCAAGAATTTTGAAAAACTAAACCTTTGTCCCTAAACTTTATAGACTAAAATTAAGGCTATAGATAATTATATTATATAACCCTATTAAATTAAAAAATCAATGAAAATATTTATTTATAAAATAATTTACAAAAATATAAATATTATATATTTTTAAACCTTTAAAAATAAAATAATCATTTCACATAATTTTTACAATCAATATATAATAAATACAACAAATAAAAGGAATGAAAAAAAAATATCTTACATATCACAATTGCCGATCAACCAACCTAATGGTGATTTCGAAGCTTCAAGTTCTGTAAAAACTCTAAGGGCCTATTTAGCCTAGCAGTGAAATTTAAGCCCGTTTATATATAGAGTTTTTTCTAAAAGCTCCGAATTGGAGCTTCGATGTAAAAGCCAAAACCCGGCTTTTACGGTTTTCAAAAGGCGCATAGATGTTCCAACCAAACAAACATGTATAAAACAGACGCGCGTTTTGGTATCAAAGAATGCTTTGGAGCTCCCGAAACGCACAACCAAATAGGCACTAAAATTGATTTTTTTGAAGGCAAGGAAGAAGATCCAGAGATAGGTTGGCATTGTTAGGTGTAAATCTCCATCTTTCAGCGGCGAAAATAGATTTTGATGTTCGAAACCATTGTAAATTTCGTCAAAAATGTGTTAGAAGCTTCAAGGAGAAATTTCAAAACCTGAAATCAATGTCAAGGGAGATCCGAGTTTTCAACAATGACTTTTTTTGAGCAAATCTCACAGAGGAAGTGTCGAAAATGGCTTCTCAACACTCTTTGAGTGGTTTCGGGAAGTCAAGAATTGATTTTGCAAAGGAATCTTTCGATTTTACCTGTTTTCAGCAGCCGACCAAGATTTTGAAGATTATCTCAAGAAATTGAAGATATCGTGAGAAATTGGAGATAATTTCAAAAATCTCTCCTAATTTTCAAAATTAGTATGTTTCATTGACGAGAATATTTTACTAGGTGGTGAAAACGAAATTTTTCAGTATAAATTTTGCCGAAAATTTCCCATGAGCTTGACCATCTACCTTTGTTGATCTAGTGTCAAGACACTCTAGTTCAAGAGGTATTTGTCGATCTCAAGTAATAGTCAATGGCTCAAGAAGGGGAGTAAATTGAACCTTTAAAACTTTTGACCAAAAAAATAAAATGAATAAGATACTTAGCTTTTCGTCTAAGATGCTTGATGTAAGAGAGAAGTATTTGAAAGAAAGAGAAAGGATCCCTTTAAGGGGATGAGAAGAAAAAAGAATAGAAGAATTAGGGATTTAAGAGAGAAAAATAGAAGAACAAGAGAGAGGATTTGTGGGAAGCATTGAATCAATCATTAAAAGTGTCTAAACGATTCACATGCCTCTATCTATTTTTAGACTATTGGTAATCCTAATCCTAACATGATGTGGATTGCGTAACCCAATCTTATCCTAATGAGGATAAGAGAGAATAATATCAAATCCTATCACAATAAGGATAAGACCCTAAATAAAGAAATCCTAAACAGTAAAGAAACAATCTACCCCTTTCATCAACAAGTGCACCAAATCAAACAAAATTCAAGTTCAAGAGTAGTGCCTAATCATTATTATTATTCCAACTGTCGACCAACCAAATAGTAATTTCCTTTGATTCAAGTTGAGCAAGCTATGGTCAAACTACAAGTAAATCTAGGCTTTTAGGGCACAACATGATGGTTAGCTTGATGTTATGAACACTAACACAAAATGAATTGAACCTGGCTTTCTGGTTCAAGACAGAAGGATTGGAATCTAATTCACCTTAAAATTCAGATCATGGACTCATATCACCGAGTCAAATGCAACAAAGATAAGTCATGACTACAATTACCAGCACTAGTAATTAGCCTATGGGTGAAAACAATGGGAATGTCTAGCATCAAGAATCAGAGATCAGCTTTAGTGCTCTCTCCTAGTCAATAATGAAACCAACTCGCAGCACCCCATGTCAGGCTGATATAGTCAGATGAAATTCTAAAAAATTTCTATCATAGGCATTCTCCTCTGGATGCCTTCTTGAATTGACTGGTCTAGTGCCTATAAAGGACCTCGCGAAACAGGCGCTCGATCGATTGCCATTGATAATTTCAAATAACGTTCAAACAACGCGTTTGGACTCATATATAGATAAAATTGACGAAAGAAATGTTAGCGCCTCTCAAGTACCTCCCTCCTTGCTTCAAAGAATCTGCTAACAATCTCATCGGCACTACACACCTAAATGCACCACAAACCAGAATTTTTGATGTGCGGTACAAGCAGAATTCAAATCTGGCTTTTTCTTTCAATGTGATGCAACATCGAAGTCATTCAAAAAAAAAAGGAAATAAAAAAGTTTTCAAGGAAACAAATGAAAAACGTGGAGATGATTTGGAAATACCATCGCCGAGAAGAACGATCTTGAAAGTAAGGGCTTGGGAAGGCTTCGAATTATTCATTGTAACCATGTCAGATTATCGAAGGCCAGGATTTGTTTTATTTTTACTCCCTTCTTCTGCTATGCTTTTTCAGAGACGAAAAGGTGGAGGAGGCAGAGACGATAGCGAGGAGGGGGTACTTTAGAATACGTCGCGTGTCCGCGTTGCTTCGCGGAGTGCTCCTGCAATTAAAATACTTAAACAACGTACTCAAGTTCTGTACGTCGCCAGTATAATCGTTGGATCCGCAGTGCCATTGAGAAGATGAAAATGTGTTTACGATGACCACAACCTTGAATGAATGTTGAATGAATGGAAAAGGATAAAGAGTAGCTTATATTATTAGAAGAAAATGGCGAGCGAAGTAGTAAATTTTTACATGAACAGGGATGAAGCATTTTAGAATCACTAGCCTTCAAATTTAAGTATTCCTCGTTGCATATATCACCGGATTGCTTGCTACGTAACTTTGCTTTTTACACGTGTACCCCAGGTCGGTTTCGTCATTAAATGGCATTAAATTTTATATAAATTGACAAAAATACCCTTAATAACCCATAACCTAGAATCCAAGATAATTGATTTTTGTAAAACAATAAAAAAGGTTTTTCTATTTTATCACAACTATTTTCATATATGTTTCTTTTTTATTTAATTAAATCTTATATTATTTTTTATTTTTTAATTCATTTATATTCACTGATATTTTCATTAATTCACACTAGATTTAACATTATTTACTTAATCGTCATTTCTTAACAAACTCTAACGTCAGGGTATTCATTCAATACTGAATAAACCCAAGGAATACAGGGATAATTATGTGATGACAGTTGGAATTTGGTTGAAACTCAAGTACACTTCTACAAATAACTTTGTCATTTATATTATTAGAAGGCAACTAGGAAGAAAGTAGCACATTTTTATAGAACCAATGATAAAGGTGGAAATTAGTGTGGGTTAAACATGAACATGAATCGTACCCTACTCGATAAAGCTGAGTCAGGGTTTAAGTTTTCTAACTCAATTTCCTTAAAAATGGCTTGAACCCAAACCCAAATTTAAAATTATTTCAATACTGATTGAATTAAACCCAAAGTTTTATTAAAAATAATTTATTAAATAATATAATTTTTTAGTAAGTTTAATAATTTATGTTTTATTTAAGATATATTATTAAATAATTTATTATGTTAATATTTTATTTTTTAAAATAAATTTTTAACTAATATTAAGAATATTTTATTTAAATATTAACTTATGAGATTTTAATATTTTATGTTTGATTTATAGTAAATTATTAAATATAAAAATTTAATGGAAAAATTATACATAATGTAAGTTTTGTCCCAACTTTCAACCCAAATCTAAACCTAAATTTCAATTTGATCTTGATCAACAAGATTATAATTAGGTTTGAAGTTTTAGAAATAGAGTTATGATTGAGGTTTTAAAAATAAGATTAGGGTTTGGGTTAACTCCAACCTACTTTGCTCACCCTTATTTCCGCCCCTAAACATTAGTGAAGAATTTTAGAAGTACTACACTTTAAGTTTAGCTATTCTTCATTGCATCTAGGCCTTCAAGATGACTCATCCACTTATAGGGTCATCATTTATCTACAAGATTTTAATATAAATTTGAACTTAAGGTGTGTTTGAATGAATACCAAACCATGCATTAGTGTGAATAACCACTCCACAACCTCTATTACACACCTTAGTACACATTTCAACCAAACAAGGTACTAGTAAATATACCTTTAATAATTTTCCCAACTTTTCAATAATTTTTATAGCTTTACAACTATTTATTTGAATACTTTTTCTACTTTTTAATCATTCATCCATATTCTTTCAATTCTCCCATCTGTTTTTTAATGCACACTACTCATCATGTTATAGGTTTTTTGTTGGTCCCTTTGCTAGGTTCAGCCCAAGAGGATAGAGGTGAATTGGATTTCATGAATATGAATGCATTTCTAAGACAAAAGAGAAAATTTTCAAGAGGCATCACATAGGGTCCATAATAACAGCACAACACTTTAGTTTTACATGTTCTCCCTTTATGAAGATTTCCAAGCCTGTGAAGCATAATAAGATAATCGAGGAAAAGAGAAGAATGAAATGGTGCTTTCTAAAGTGTTGTCAAACCCATGAGAATCCAATTAGACATGTTGGACTACATCATCAACTCCTACCGAAGCCAATGAAGTCATGTTAGCGAACTTGAGGATGAGTTTTTTTTTTTCAAGTTGAGGAGAATGTGCAAAGCATCAAGATGCTATGCATAAATTAGGGTTTTTTTATTTATAAAGCTTTCTTATTTGAGATTTTTGAGATAGTATATTTTTGGGATTTGATGTGTACATCAAGTGATCATTTTATGGATCAACTTGATTGATGGTCTGGATTACTATTTTTATTTATTTACTTATGGTTTCATTTATAGGCAATATATTAAGGTTGTATTAGGTTTCCTTTCTATTCTATAAATAGGTTACTTTGTATGAGGTTTAGGGAAGTTCTATGGTTGATGAATTATTAATATTTCTAGGTTTGTTTCTTTCTAATTCTTTCCCCTGATTCAGCTAATTTTCTTTCCTTTCATCCTTTTTTTCCTTATTGAGAGAATCTTTCTCTTTATTCCAAAGTTCACCACCCCTCCCCGCCTTTTCATTGATTTAGGTGATCCTATCCTACATCAAGAACTCCTCTATTGACTTAACACATCTCCTTTGTCATTGTGATTCAGTATACCTAATTGGGCAGCGAGTGTGTAAGATCTCTGTCACCCTGGGCTCCCCTGTTTAGACTCCTCTGTTGGTCCTAAGCTTCAAAAATGTCATTTAAGTGGATGTGATAAAACTTTGTAGTCCTTCTCATCTCCTCTTTGGGACTCCTCTATCATTCAAAATCTTAGCAAAACTTTATTAACTTAATTTAATTCATAGACAAGTTTTATTATCATCAAATCTGCACATCTAGACTCAACAAAATCTTTCCAGTTTATCTTTTAAACATGAAATTTTTATTAGAGTAGGGAAAGCTAGTGTTGGTGGACGATTGTAGAGTGGGAGGGCTTTACATGAAGTTAAAAGGAAGTTGTGGTTAATCTCCTTCATGGATCATCACATCTAGTAAGTAGGAATTGTGTGGATTAGTCCCTTTTTGCTATATTTGAGAAAGTAATGTAAACAGGGATTGGTAGTTGACTAGTATTGACATTTACATGAGGATGTTTGTTTCTTTATATGTGGAAAATATAGGGATCAATTTCATGCTTGTTGGCTGATGAGTGAATTTCATTTTCTTATATTTTATATTTTCAAGCTTAATTCCATGCAATCTTTAATTAGTTTGATGCCAATTTCACATATTTTTATTATGTGTTTAGGCTAGTGGAAGAGTGGAAAAAAGGAGAGAAAGTAAGCAAATATGGAGCAACAAAGTAGTGAAGGAAGGCAAAAAAAAGCAACAAGGGAGCATAGCTAAAGATGCAAAGAAGCAAAAGGATTAGTGTATTGGCGCTGCCGACACCAACGGTTGGTCAAACCGTAGATTAATATTTTTTTATTATGCAGAAGGCTATATTTTTAAGCCTTGATTTTAGTAGTTTTGGGGAGAGTTCACAGGGAGTCTAGGGTTTTCTTGGAGGCTACTCAGAGGAGATTTTGGGAAGTAAAGAAGGAGATTCGAGAAGAGCAAAGGAGATTCAAGAAGGCTAATTGCAGTATAATGTTCTTCATGAAGGGAGTATCTTTTATTTTCTTCATGAACTAATTTCTTCTTCTAAGGTAAAGATGTAGCCCTTTTGATGAACCTTGTTTGTTGGATTATTGATTATTTAATGCAAGTTTGTATTTTTATTCATGGATTTTATTTCAATCTTTTGATTTGTGTGATTGCTTGATCACTAGTTTCATAAATCTTATTGATTGTCTATGCATGGTTAAAGCGCACACCTAACGCAAAACTATAAGCTTCCTTGAATGAGAAAAATAGAAGGTTAAGGTGCACACCTAATGAACAACCATTCTACTTGGTTCATAGTTCTTGACCGTAATGGGTTTTCACCTTAATTATGCTACACACCATAGATAATTGGAATGAGTGAAAGTGCTTGATTTAAACCCAACGGTAATAATCATATCATAGAAATAACGAACCCAAGTAAGCATTGAATCCAATATCCAAATAGCCTTAGATTTCTATCCTATATCATTCTATAGCCATAGATTTTTGTTTATCTTCTTAGTTTATTATTCTTATTAGTTCAAACCAATAATTCATCTTTTCAAAGTTAATTTTAGTTAGTAACTCAATTTGATTAAATTAGTTTGTCATTCTCTATGGGATTGACCTTTGCTCACGCACACTATACTACAATACATTCATACACTTGAGAGGTATTATAATTTGAACCATCAAGTTTTTGGCATCGTTGCCAATGAATGGTTCTAAATTAATTTAATTAGGTTTAGTTATAATTTTTCTTTTCTTTTGTATATATACATATTTGTATAAAATTTTAAAATTTTTCTTTTTGGTTTTGTAGAGTTTGAATGAATAGAAGGAGATCGCTGAATCAAACTTGGATTCTGTTAAGTGATCGAAGAAAAAAGGCAGAAGTTGAGCCTGAAAACATCCCTGAGGAAGAGGAACTTCAAGAAGCTATTCAAGAAGAAGTTACAATGGTAGACAACACAGATAATAGTGTAGCTCAACTAGCTCAGATAGCTCAACAACTTAAAAGAGTTTGCATGTTCTACCATTGGAATTTCAGCATCATGCGTTGTATTGAATGATGAAGCTAGGAACTATGAAATTAAGCATATTCACTTTAATATGCTTCCATCTTTTCATGGTATAGTTGTGGAGGACCTACTGACTTTAATGCATGATTTTTATGCCACAATCCACACTTTTCCATTGCAAGGATTGACCGAAGATCAAGTATGCATGGAATGTTTTCCCTATACCCTGAAAGATGTAGCCAAAACCTGGTTCATGACTCTAACACCTAGCTCTTTGACTACATGGGAAGCAGTTTATAATAAGTTCATAAGCAAGTTTTACTCTCATGCCAAGACTGTTGAACTAAGAAGCAAGATTACTACGTTCTCTCAGCTAGATGGAGAAGCTTTCCATGAGGCATGGGAAAGGTTCAAGGCCATATTAATTCAATGCCCTCATCATAGATATCTATTAGAACTGCTTAATCAATTTTTCTATGATGGATTGACACAACCATGTTAAGCCATGGTTGATAATGCTATAGGGGGAGCCATGGGAGAGAAGACTCTAGAAGAGACATATGAGTTGTATGAGATGCTAAGAGCCAACTCCCAACAGAAAAGTGTGAGAGGTAAGTCAAGAGGAATTTATGAAGTAAGTTCTTATACAAACTTATCTATGTAGATGTCGGAGATGGCTAAGCAAATGAAGTTTTTCATTCTCTATGGGATTGACCCTTGCTCACGCACACTATACTGTTATACATTCGTGCACTTGCGAGGTATTATAATTTGAACCATCATTGGCCATTGCATGCATAGAGATGTGAGTTCCACCATGACAAGATCAACCATGATGAGACATTTGTTGTTCGTGAAGGACAATGGAACGGTAGAACAAAGTTATATACATATATTTAATTATATATCCAGGATATTAGTTGTTAGATGGGAATCAAAATAGGGACATGGTTTTATTTTATTTTATTTTTGAACCATAGATGTATTCCTATAAACTTCAATAATTGCATGGGTTAGTTGGATGGAAATTTCCTTTTAATCTTATCACTTGAGAATTAGAAGGTGGAACTGATTTTTGAACCATTGAATAATTGGGGATTGACCATTTGGATGAGAAAGATAGTTTGGACATGCAAACACAAGAGAATTCCCTACTAGTTAGTTGGATTGAATGTTCAAATTCCATTGGTTTTTGCAAATGGAAATAGATGTTGAAAATTAGGTTTTCTTTTCAGAATTTGAATTGCAATACGGACTCAATTTTCGAACATGAACATTGTTAAAAAATCTAGTGGGGATGTGTTATGCACACTGAGGAAATCCCAACCTTTGTTCCCCATTTCCCATCTTGTGTGCGCTGAAGGGATGGCAAATGCCTAGTCTATTGCTAACCCGGCCTAGCACCTAGCAAACTAGGCTAAAGCTAGGCCTAACACCCCAACAACTTGGCTAGAGGCCATGAATGAATGGACGACCAATGATTGTCATTTTTGAGACTTCTATGTTTGATTTGGATGATTAAGTAGTCAATTTTGATGATTTTGGACATTTTAAACTTAATGGAAGGGTTGAATCATCTAAATAGTAGCCAAATCATATAGGGTATTTGTGGGCAATTATGATGGGACATTTTTTGCCTCCCTAATGTGTTGTTATGGCCCCTTGTACTAGTGTGTTGTATGAGTGTTGAAATCCAATAGTGTATTTTAAATTGGGTTAGTTTATCAAATAGTTAAGTGATGTTGATGATGTTGTCAATGCACTTGATCTAGCATATTGTAGTTATGATGTAAGTATTTCCTTCCTACTTAGTTTTGTAAAACTCATGTATTGATTATTTGTTGGAGATGATGTAATTTGACGTATACTATAGATCTTGGACTATGATAATTGATGGAGTTTTTTTTTAATTTCATTTTATGTTTATGAGACTTTTGAGTGGTGTATTTCATGAACAAATTAATGGAATAAATAGTGTGTTTCCTTTTATTTATGAGTGTGTTGAGATTTCTTGATATATTATGTTGCAATTGGAGTATGATAGATCTTGGGAGACTCACCATTGGATTTGAAATTGCATTTATTATTGCATTTTCTGATTTGGGCTATAATAGTTCTTATCAAAGCCAACCCTCAATAGTCTAGGAATGAGAGTTTGTCCTATTAGGTCCAATAACAAGGCACAACTTGAGAGGGGAGGGGTGAATTGGGTTTATCAAAAATTTCTACTTAAACCCCTTGAAAAATTAAAGTCCCTCTTTTTGTAATTCAATAAAAGTAATGCAAGCACTCAATATTCAGACAGGAATTTTTATAGTAGTTTGAGTCAACTACTTTACTTCACTCTTCTAAGTATTTTTCTCTAATGACTTGGGTTCTACTATCTCACTATAACAGAAATACAACCAGTGCACTTAGGACTCTTCTTGATTCTAGCTCAAGGGGACTTAATAATTTATTACCTCTGCACTCTTCTAGATTTTAGCTCTAGGAGGCATGAATACAATGTAGCTACTAGTTGTGAGACACACTCTAGTGGACCAGTACAGCTCTTCTTGAGTCTAGTCTCCAATACCAGCTTAAGGTAATACACAAGTAAAACTAGGAAATTTAAGTACACTTTTACAAAGTGTTTCTTTGAATCCATATGGGAAGGCTTGCCATCTTTGAATGCAGAAGTAATCATTCTTTCCAGAAGTTGTTGAAAGCCTTATTGAGAATGACTGAAGGTTTGAGTGTGAAGGCCGTTGAAGTTGGTTGAGAGTAAATGAAGGTTTTAGTTCTTTTGAATGCTTGCAACAGTTCTCCCTTTTTCTTCTCTCCTTCCAATGACCAAATTTATTCATCTTATATTCTGATTTGAAATCTTTCCGTTGGGGTAGTTAAGCTTCATTAAATGCAGAAGAACATTTAAATTTTCTCCCATTGAAGTTCGCCTTCTTCTGACTAGGTTTACAGCTATGAAAACTTGCTAACCCACTTTTGCCAGAAACAATAGTTAGATGATTTGGATTATATAAAGCAATGTTTTCAGCATGTCTTGAATGCCTTTAGCTTTTGCTATTTGGGAATCATCGTTGCTTCATACCATCTAAAGCATGCCTTTGGAATTTTAAACATCAAAAGTAAGTTGTGTTGCACACCTTAGACCATTTGAAGTAAGTACTCTAGACAATTTGAAATGGCTGACAATGCTGACTTGAAATGGCACCATGGAATAGTCCTTCAACATGTCTGAAATGGCCTGAATTACTTAATTGCATGGTCTTGGACTTCAACACGTCTGAAATGATGTTATTATTCTAGCGCCTTGGCTACATGCTTCATCACTTTTGAAGATGACATTTGTAATGTCTGAAGTAGTTTCCTCATCTGAAGCACATCTGAAATACTTGAATATGTTCTAAAACATTTTAACTCTCACTTTTAGGCTTTTTGACATGCATTATGAAGATTAAACACATGGTCTGAAATGTCCCTCATGCTTTTAGCAACTGAGTTTTAGCCCCTTGACTGATTGCATTAAACTATAATTCTTTTTCCCCCTTTTTGTCATAATCATAAAGGCACAGAGGGAAAAGAAAAAGGAAAGATGTAAAAAGTGCACAAAATAAAGGGCATATTGATAAAGCACAACAAATTTCATTGCATTGGATTGCATTTTAGTATGAACAGAATTAGATGAAACATTGGAAAGAATTACCTAGAGATTAAAGATTGCATTTTAGTATGAACATAATTAGATGAAACATTGGAAAGAATTACCTAGAGATTAAAGATTGCATTTTAGTATGAACATAATTAGATGAAACATTGGAAAGAATTACCTAGAGATCAAAGGTAAGTGCAATAGGATATTGTTGTGGAGGAAGACAGAGGTGAGAGGAAATTGGTTAGTGTGAGAGGGTGGGAATCAATGGGAAATGGATTGGTGGGGGGGTGGAAGATGATGATGCTGCTATCTGTTGGTTCTGGGCGGAAGATGATGATGATGCTATCTATTGGTTCTCTCTTTTCCTTCTCTTCATTGCGCAAAAGTTGATCACTAAAATGAGGGCCAATTAGATTTTAAGGTAATCAGAATTTTCTTGAGGATGATTTTCATTTTCTCCAACTTCAATGTCTTCTAGTCCTAAGAATATAATAGCTCTTGTGGATTCCCATTTAATCTTTTGATCTTCAGCGACATGTATACTAAGATCTTCTTTAATCCTTCATTTTCCATTCCGCTCCTCGTCGATGTGTTTATTTCTGTTATGATTATTGTGTATAGTTTTGATAACAATAAAACTTGTATTAAGACTTGATTTATCTTGATGATGTATGAGTTTAGAAAGCTTGAATCATGGATAGTTGTACTTGAATCGTATGTATGTTTAAATTATTTATCATTTTGTGATATGTTGGATCATATATACATTTTCAAGGATAAAAAAATTGTGCTCCATAGAAATATCATTTTATATGCAAAAGAAAAACTATGCTTGAATGAATATTATTCTTGTAATTTCAAAAACATAATTTGAATTGATCATCCATGTTCCTCAACTTATAAATATCATATGTGGATAGTCATATTTAATTAAGTTATGTACTGATGAAATCTCTCAAGTGTTTAGATTGCAAAAATAGTTTAAGGATTATAGAAGTTTCAATTAGTGAACATAATCTTCATATCTCAGAAGTTTTAAGCTGATAAAATGTGGAAGGGATATTTCAGAAGAAATGGAAGAAGAAAACAATGGTTTCAAAATGTGCTATAAGGTGTCAATTTGAACACTTGGTCCAAAATCTGATACAATCTAAAGAGAAAATTCGGACAATGCAAAGCTTATGATGGAACTGAAGAAGCAAATCCTTCATCCGAATTCTATCCAGCTTTGTCCGTGGCAGCAAAATTTGTCCAAAATTAGCTACGAACAATATAAAGCGAAACAGGACTTCGTCTGAAACTAATAGAAGTAGTCTTTGTCCAAAAGTCTAGAATAATGAACCCTTATTAACTTCTGACAAATGCAAATGAAGAAAAGAGACTTCATCTGACTAACATAAGCTAAAAATAGACTTCATCCGAAATTAACTTTGGATAAATAGAATAAAAGTAACATTTGTCCAAAATCCCACCTCAGTCAGACCATTGCACGAGATTTGAGTCTCAAAGCGTTAGAAATCAAATCTTTAAATCGCAAATGCCATTAAGATTAAAGAAGCAATCTTCAACTTCGGCATATGGAATCATCCAATTACCTTTTCCAGTAAAGAACGTCATTGTAGGCTTTCCAACTACATAAATCTAATTAGAAGCGGTGTATTTCAATGTGAGAAAGCTCAAAATGGTCTTCTATATTCAATGCTACTCACCTACCTCCAACGACTAGAAGTTAAAACCTCTATAAATGCAGCAATGTTGGGACAAAGAAAGAGAGAGCAGTTGAGTGAATTGAATACTCTTACTGAGCCAAAACCTTCATATTCAAGCAACTAAGTGCCTTCACACTTGAATCTTCTATAATATCTATTAAAGGCTTTCAACAACCATCTAGGAAGAGATTTTACTTTAGCATTCAAGTTTTAGAATCCTTCCCTTGTGCTTTCTATGAAATACTTGTATAAGTGTATTTAATTTTTGTACTCTTAGTCTTGTGATTGCCTTGAGATGGTAGTTGAGACCAGGCTCAAGAAGAGTTGTGACTGTCTATTGAAGTGTGTCTTACAGATAGACACTATGTAGTTTATGCCCCTTGGAGCTGGAATCCATAAGAGTGTAAGGGTACTAATTCATGCCCCATAGAGCTAATCTAGAAGAATACTTGGTGGACTAGTGTTTATGCCTTCTATAGCTGAAATCCATAAGAGTACAAAGGCACTAAGTTTATGCCTCCTAAAACTGATCTAGAAGAGTGCTTGGTGCACTAGAGTTTAAACCCCCTAGAGCTAGAATCTAGAAGAGTGTAGGGTGTACTATTGTATTTCCATTATATGAGATAGTAGAAGAGTATAGGGTGCACTAGAAGAGATTGCTCTTGGAAGAGTGGAGTAGAGTTGTTGGCTTCAACCACTATGAATTTCTTGTCTATTATGTGTGATTACTTTAACTTACTATTTTCTATTATTTTATCATTTATTTCATTATTATCTTCACACTAGCACAAAATGAGGAAAAATAATGTAATGGGGGTTAAGCAACAATTTTTATAAACCCAATTCACCCCTTCCCTCTTAGGTTAAGCCAGCTAATAGGACCCAATAGTTTCTTCACATTTTCTTATTCTTCTTACTTTACTTCCAAACTTGCACCTCACTATCTTGCTTATTCCCCTTGATCTCACCATAGTAGCATATGAGTTCGGAGTTTGAATAATATAGGCTTGGCTTGGCTGGATAAAGAGGTTTTGGAAGGTTTTGAAGAATATGAAATGAATGATTTCTGAAAATAGAGAGATGACAGGAGTTCCAACATATGGAGCGATTAATTTTTCCTAGAAAAAGAGGTGTCACTTTGAAAATGAATTTTTAGAAGCAAAGGAAGGAGGTTTCAAATGTTATGAAATAAAAATTTGGAATTTTAGATAATAGAATGAGGTTTAGACTTTAGATTTAGTTTTAGATAGTCTGAAGTTATAGCTTCAAAAGATGAAGAACTATGTTTCAGAGTGTTTGAAATGGATGTCAGTCAAGCTTTAGATGTTTTGAAGTGCAATTTTAAAATGTTTGAAGGTGAGAAAGACTTTAAATGGTTAAATTTAAGTGTTGAAGAACTTCTGAAACAACATCTGAAACATTTTAAATATGAAATTAAACCAAAAATGTTATTATAAAAGATCTGACTGGGATTGGAATTCCAATTCAAGATCTTAAACTATAAAGTTTCCCAAACAGGCTTGACTTATGCCTCGGGACTATAATAATCTTAAGATTAATTTCATTTTATTTTTTGTAACATTTCAAAGCATAATTACAGACATTAAGTTATAGTTTTTATTAAAGGAAAATGCAAGGTGTATTCTTATGCAATTACATCAGTCATTCCTAGTTCTCTCCTTATGTTACAGAAACTTTCTAATGGGAAGGGTTTTGTTAAAATGTCTATAAGTTCGGCATGTGTAGGCACGTATTCTAGACAAATACCATGCTTTTCTAGATGATCCTAAATAAAGTGATATATAATTTCTGTATGCTTGGCGCAAGAATGTAAAATGAGATTTTTTGTCAAGCATATGACACTTGCATTGTCACACATTATAAGAATATCTCTATAATGCAAACCATGATCCAGAAGTTGTTACTTCATTCAAAGGAACTGTGCACAATAACTTCAATTTGCTATATATTTAGCTTCTATAATAGAGAGGGTACCATGAGTTTACTTCCTAAAGAACCATGAAACTAAATTATTTCCTAGAAACGGACATGTTCCACTAGTGCTCCTCCTGTTAACTTTGTATCCTCCAAAGTCAACATCTAAATGTTCAATCAATTCAAAACTAGTTTATTTTGGATAATAGAGCCCCAGACTTAGTGTATTAATTAGATACTAAAAAATTCATTTCACGATAGTTAGGTGTGACTCTTTTGGACTAGACTGAAATCTAGCATATAGATATACATTAAATAAAATATCAGGCATAGATGCAATCAAATATAATAGGGAACTAATCATGCTATGATACAATTTCTGATCTACAAGTTTACCCTTCTCGTCCTTGTTCAGTCTTGTTGAGGTGCTCATTGGAGCGTTTGCTGCTTTCATTTCTTCCACCTTGAACTTCTTGAGCATGTCTCTTATATACTTGGATTGACAGATGTAGTTTCTGTTGAACCAAACCTCTTTATTAGTCTTGATTTTGATGATAATCATAATTAACCAACCAAGTTTTGATGACAAGCAAAAGCACATGAGTGAAAGTTTGAGGTATTGACAGTTTTGTTTCCTAGTATTATAGTAAAAACGTATAAACCATATTTCAGAAAATTAACTTTAGTCAAAGTGGATAGCACAAAATGCAGATCATATCAGAGACAAAGATCCATAATATCAAATCTATAAAGGAAGAAAATGTAGATGCTTAAAAAAGAAAGAATGACATTGAAACTTTGAAAATTACTTTTGAAAAAATCAGACAAAACTGAGCTCATGAAGATCAAAGTCAACAAGTGAAGAAAACTCAGTAAGTTTGAAGAATGTCAACTAAAGACATGTCATTTAGACTACTTCAGACAAGTATTCTAGGCTAAGCTTTCAGCTAAAGGATATATCTAGTGTCAATCAAGCTCAAAAGATGTTTTGGACACTCAAGGACATGTCAAAATCAATCAAGTGAATACCAAGGATAGGGCATAATCTAAATTCAAGATAAGGCTTGAACATTGCAACAGCAAAGGCTTGTACATGATTGACAAAGAAAAGAGGGTTACAAATGACAGGATTAACTCAGACATGCAATCCAAAATTGGATACTAATACAATGAGAAGTCAAAACATTAGAACCCCAAGGCTGGATATTCAAAATGCCAAAACTCAGATTTTGCCAATGCAAGCAAAGCCTGAAATCATAACTCCATTCATAAAGACTAAAAATCAGACACAACCATCTCATCTCCAGACTTTGACAAAATTCAATCGTGCAAACAAGGGAACTCATGCTAGTCTAAGATTGAAATTATAATTCCAGACATAGCAAAATGTTTTCAAACATGGTGATTCACTTTAAGACATAATCGAATGCGGTGCTGCAACCTGAATGATTCATCTAAGTCCAAAATAATAATTCAAAATATGGCTGCTCAAATCCAAACATGGAAGAAAGAAGTCAATTGTAAGCCAAGCACTAGTCCAGGTCCGAAATTTTAATACCAGATATGATTATTTGAACCCAAACATAATGGTTCACTTTGAGACATGGCCAAACAGTTAGTTTCTAACTGAATGAGTTAAGCAAGTCTGAAAACTTAACTCAAGACATGGAAACTGAACTCAGATATGACTCAACAGATTTCAGATATGAAAACCCTCAAGAAAGCTTCAACGGATAGAAAATCATTTCATTTCACATGCATTAAATGAATGTCTTCTTCTACAATGGGAAAATTTCAAATTTAGCTATAAAAGGAATAAATAAGGGTCGTTCCAAGAAGGTTATAGGATATAGAAATTGAGAAAAATATTTGAGAAGAAAAAAAAGAGCATTTACTCTCTAACATTAAGTTTTCTTCCAACTCCACAGCTCCAGAAAGCTATCTACATTCAAAGCTTATTCTCTATAGTAATTCAAGGGAGTTTGAAACTCTTTGCACTTATTGTCATACTTATTTATACTACATTTAATTGTGTACAAACTTAGCCTATCTAAGAGAAATTTATTTTAATACATTTGTCATTGATTGGGATAGCAAGCAAGGGGCTTGCTAACAGTGTATAAGTTTGTTGGTTAGCTTTGGAAACCAATTGGGAAAAGTTTGTTGGTGAGCTTTTTAAAAACCAACTTGTGTAAGAGTTTGTTGGTAAGCTTGTAAAAAACTAACCTATGTAAGAATTTGTTGTTAAGCTTGGGAAAACCAACTAGTAATTTGTGGAACTTGAGTATAGTGAGTGAGACCGTCTTAGAGAGTAGAGTAGGTACCAAGGTAGACTGAACCATTATAAAAATAACCTTGTCTATTTGCAACCTGTTTTGATATACCTTGATTATAGCACTTCATTTTATTTGGCCAAAAAATTTTAAGAAGCTTAATTCATCCCCTCTCTTGAGCTACCACCAGAATGGGACTAACAGTTTCCATCATCTTTTTGCTTAATTTTCAATCCAATGAAGTAATTTAGCTCACCCATCATGCTCATTTCAAATTCAGCTTGCATTATTCTTGAAAAATCTTGACATAGGGTTTCATTAGTAGTAGGAAATATAATGTCATCTACATAAACTTGAACTATCAAGATATCCATGCTAATATTTTTCATGACTAATATAGTATCAACTTTTCCTCTGTTGAATTGAAGATCACTAAGAAATTTACTCAGCCTTTTTTGCCAAGCTCTTGGAGCTTGCCTTAGTTCATAGAGTGCTTTGGTGAGTTTACATACATGGTCAGGTTGATCATGTTCAAAACTAAAGGTTGCTCTACATATACCTCCTCATTTAGATATTCATTTAGGAATGCACTCTTTACATTCATTTGAAATAATCTGAAGTTCTTACAGGATGCAAATGCAAGTAACATCCTAATGGTTTCTAATCTTGTTACAGGGGCATAGGATTCTTCAAAATTTATTCCATCTTCTTAGGAATACACCTTAGTAACTAACCTTGCTTTATTTTTGACAACAAGTCCACTTTAATCCAATTTGTTTCTAAAGACCCACTTAGTTCTAATTACATCATAGTTTTTAGGTCTTGGAATGAATTCCCAGACTTTGGTTTTTTTCAAACTAGTTCAACTCCTCTTGAATTGCAATAATCCAATTTTCTTCATTTAGAACTTGATCACTGCAAGTGGGCTTTATGTTAGAAATGAAAGTATAATGGCCATAAATGTTCTACATCAATTATCTTGTCCTAACCCCATCCTAGACATCATCTACAGCTTGATCTCTAGGATGTACACTTATAAACTTCAAATTGGTTAGAGGTTGATAGGGTACATTACCCTCACTTACCTCCTCTTCACCTTCTAAATTTTGGTTGTCATTATGCTTTGAACTGCATTCTTCCCCTTTGTTTTCCAATCGTAGCTTCTTTATTTTCTTTGTAACTTCATCTGCATCACTATCATTCTCCTTTCTCAGCGTTAAACTAGTCTCATCAAATTTAATATGCATAGACTCTTCTATAACCCGAGTTTTCATATTGAAAACTGTAAATTTTATATTTTTAGAAGAGTAACCAAGGTATTGGTCCTGTTAGGTGGTTGTACCCCGAATTGGGTATAGAATTATTTACTTAACCTTGAGTAATCAATTCCTCTTTTTCATGCTTGTGTGCTAATCAAAATGAAATAAATAATATAACAATGAAATGCAAGAAAGTAAGACTGTTGCACACACGATCTATAGTGGTTTGAACCTTCCCTTGGCACCTACTCCACACTCTCCAAGATCTACCAATCTTGGGTTCCACTATACCTATGGAATCACCCTTGGTTTCTCAAGCTGACCAAAAACTCATACATTGTTGGTTTTTCCAAGAGATCACCAACAACTCTTACAATGATGGTTGTCCCAATAGCTCACCACCAACTCATACAATCTGATTTTTCAAGAGTTAACATGCAACTCCCTAACCTTACTTTTCCAATGAGCTAACTAAGAACTTTACAATTCAACATGTACAGAGAAATGCCTCCATCTAGGCTAAGATGTATACACAATTAAGGCACAATAATAAAAAGATATACAATGAAAACTTTATAGTGATTCGAACTCCTTGAAGTAAGAAGTGATATGTTTTTGAAGCTTCTTAATCTTGACATCTTGTTGGAGTGAATACACCAAGAAACTTGATAGCTTTTAAGCTCCTTAAGTTAAGTGATGGGAAGGCTTGAGATGGTGCTCTTGTTGATGTACAAGTTCTTGCCTTGTGTTGTGAAGAAGTCGGCCTTGATAGAAAATAGGATGATAAAATCTCTTTTGTAAGTGTGAAAGCTTAAACTCTTGACCTTTGGGATTTTAAGATGTTTGATGATGGTTAAAGTTCAATCAATTGCTTCTTCTTCTATTTTTCTAGCTCTTGAAACGTCCATGAGCTTCTCCTTAAATAGATCTTAAAAAATCTTGACCATTGGAAGAAGTAGGGCACTGGTTGTGGCTTTGCAACATTTTGATTTTTGACCATTGGACATCGGCAGGCGATACTGTAGGTGGCTGGGGCATTTGGCTATGCGCGATAAGTGGTCATGGTCAATTTTTACAAAAACTCCCACACCATTCTTGCTGTCCATTTGCAAGTGGTTGGGCCAAGCGACTGTGATATTAGGTGATACTCATAGGCAGGAGGGGATTTTGTAGGCGATATGCTTGGTTTCTTTTTAGGACATGGTTTCGGGCTTGGCTTCTGTGTCCGGAATTAGCTTGTGATATCCGTAGGTGGTTATGGTCCTGCACTTTGAATTTTGAAATTTAGCCACATTTGTTGTTTTGTTATTTTTTATTTTAAATCAAAACATGTTTATCCACATATGATTTACACAATTTGTAGAACATGGACAGATAATGTAAATCATATTTTTGTAAAGAATGAATTCATGCAAACTTTAAACATATTTTCATTCTTTCATACACGAATGATAACTTCATGAATCACATATATTTTTGTCTTTATCAAATAACAAAAACATATAAATGATATAAAAATCACAATATGATACACCAAACTGAATGCATTGTGGATCATGATAATCTCTTCATTTATAAGATTTTAATATGCTTGCACTAATAATAACTCATTGTGACATACATATTTCAAGCATATATGAATGCAATCCATTATAGAGTGATATACAAATATATATGCAGTATGGATCATATTCTCAGTCTTCATGCCTGTACAAGATATCTTTATAAAACTCATTTGCATATGATCCAAAATATTGAAATAATAAGTAAGGTTGAACACAATATGGATCAAGCAATTTCTTCTTCTTGTAACACATTTAAACTCATATAAAAAATTTCTATATGCTTGCATAAATAATGAACCAAACATATTCATATCAAGCATATTTATCTACATTTTACGCTTTCTAAAGTGGAAGCATCATTAGTATAAAACAAGTCTAAATACAAGTTTTTATAATCATCAAAATCATATCCTTTAGATCAACATAGGGAAGATAGCCTCATCGCCTTTTGGATCAAAATTCCTAAGGTTATCCATCCTATTGTTCACCACATAACATAGGCAACCAAAGGAGTGGAAATATGAGATGTTTGGTTTTCTTTTTTTCTAAAGCTCATAAGGAATTTTCTTCAAAATTGCTCTAATGGTAACTCCGTTTAGCACATGGCAGGTTGTGCTAACTGCCTCTTCCCATAGATTTTTTGTATAATTTGCTCTCATTCAGCATGGTTCTTGGCATTTTAGATATTGGCCTGTTCTTTCTTTCCAAAACTCCATTTTGTCAAGGAGTTCTAGGAGATATCCCTTTTTCCTCACAATAGTTAACAAATTTTTGGTTTCCAAATTCACCACCATGGTCATTTTGAATAGAGACAATTGACATTTTCTTCTCGTTTTATACAAGCTTTGAACAAGTAGAGAATATAGAAAATACTTCATCTTTGCTAGCTAATAAGATTACCTATGTGAACCTAGAGTAGTCATCTACAGTGAAATATACATATCTTTTCCCACCAAGGCTAATAATATCTGATGGTCCAAATGGTGTTGGTCTCGAAGGATTAATGAACTCCTTTAGGATTAATCATCCCTCTAGCAATCAATTACTCAATCAATAAGTGTAAAAATAAATAAGACACATGATTTTTATAGTGGTTTGAGTAAACACTCTACTCCACTCTTCCAAGAATACTTTTCTCTTAGTGTCTTGGGTTCCACTATTCCTAATAGTAGAAATACAATAATGCTCCCAGCACTCTTTTAGATTCCAACTCTAGGGGGGCATAAACAGTGCTCCCAGCACTCTTCTAGATTCTAGCTCTAGGGGGTGTGAATAAACAGCTCTTGTCTGAACTTAGACAGTCATAGCTCTTCTTAAGTCTAGTCTCAATCCAATAGCTTAAGGAATTTTACAAGGAATGAATTTTAGAAGTGTAAGCAGAAGAATTTCTCATTAAGCATAAGAGAAGGTTTTTAAAAATTGAATGCAGAAGTAAATGATCTTCCTAAAGGTAGTTGAGAGCCTTGAAAGAAGGTTGAGGAAGGTTTGACTCTTGAAGGATTGCAGAAGGTTTAGCTCAGATCAATAAATGCTCTTAGGAAGATTTGAATGATTTTCTCCATTCTTGGGTTCTTCTTCTTGCTTCAATGATGCTCCATTTATAGCTACTTTGATTTCCAATCGTTGGAGGTAGGTGAGCTCTATTAATGACAGAAGACATTCTGATTAGCGTATTTTGAATTCTCTAACTTCTTCTTAATCCTTGTATATTGGAATGCCTTCAGCGCCGACCTTAGAAAAGATGATTTCTGGTTTCTTAATAAGCTTTGGTTGAGGTTTGTTGCAATGACTGACTTTTTCATCAATATGGAAAGAACATTATTAATGTCAAGCGAAGACCATCAATTTGTTCTGATCATTGCTTATCTTTTATTTATGACAGATGAAGTATGTGTCCAACTATTCATAAGACAAAGTTTCTTCATCTTCTGGTTTGTCTTTCATTGGTAGCAAATGAATCATCCTTTCTAGTGCCAACAAATGAATTATCCTTTCTAGTACTTTATCTTGTGATTTGTCTATTGAACTGTAGAAGCACAGTTATCTTGTTTCTTCAACACTTCCTCTGTTGGGTTGTTTGTTGTAAGTAACAAATAGAGTATTTGAACATAGATGGATTTCCTTCATTACTTCGTCTGATAGTAACAAACTAAGCTTCAAGGTGTAGACAAATATTCTTCACGGCTTCATCTGTTGGATTTTCTGCTGAGTTTATCTTTGAATAGACAAAACTTTGTTGCTCTACCGGATGAACTTTTTCACTTTGCTGGGCGACTCTTATTTCTTAGCTTTGTTTGTTGACAACAGATGATCATTGGCTTAACTATGATAGATGAAGTCTTGCTTCTACCAAATGATCCTTACTTTTTCGCTTTGTCTGTTGATAGCAGATGATCATTTGCTCACAAAGTTTTTGCTTTGCAACACAATCCTTTCATTGCTCTACTGGAAGATCTTTACTCCTTTGTCTGTTTGCATCAGACGACCATTGGCTTAATTATAATTTGCTTGTAATAGATGAAGTCTGCTGTATGCACACTTCTTTGCATCCGTCAGATATAATCTTCTTCTTTGATAGATGAATGGAAAGAGTCACATCCTTTTCATTTATGCTCTGTCTGTTAGTGATACTTTATCTTTTGCTTCTTTATTTGCCCAAGCCTTGTCGCCATGAAATATGTTTTTTGTGCTTATTTTTCTCAAGATCTGCAACTTGATTCTGCATACTAAAATCTTGGCAACATCCATTAGTATATAATCTTTAATAAAGTTTTATTTATTATCGAAACAATGCATTTATATCAATAAATAGATCCATGTGTAATAGCTCGAGTGGTCTAGATGTGGACACTTCATTCTTGGGAGAAGAAGATGCTTTGGTCTATTTTGACGTTTGATAAGCTTTACAGATTTGATTCTTGTCATATTTCAGCTTGAGCAGACCATTTACAAGGTTTTTCTTTCACAAAGATTTTGTATTAGACATATTGATGTATCCCATTCTCTTGTGCCACAACATGGGTCATCATTAATAGCAATTAGGCATTTTCCTACAATTCAATTTAGATGATCTAGATCTATATTTTCATGCCTCTTTTCATTTAACAATAAACTATCAGCTACATCGAATACATTACATGTGGATGATTCAAACACAACTTTGTGACCTCTATTACATAATTGGCTAATCTTAGTAAGTTGTGAATGAGAACATCTACCTATAATACATCCTCTATACATGCATTAAATAAACCATTAATTTTACCTATACCCTTAATTTCAGCTCTTTAAAGAGGTTCTTATTCCTGGTCATATGTCTTGAGCATCTACTGTCTATGAACCAAGAAATTTTAGATGTTGCTTTGAAACTCACCTTCATTCATAAAATGAACATTCTTTTTACCTTTTTAGTACCCAAGTAGTGAGTTCAATTGTGTCAGTGAATTTGTATGTGTGAAAAGATTATGCACAGTTCTTGGGTCTCCATTTTAATCTTGCACCTTTTCTTTGCATCTTTCTTGCATAACAATCATATACCTTATGTCCTTCTTTATTGCAAAAATGACCTGTGTTGGAAATTCTACTAGGTGCATTATATCTCACTGGTTGTTTGACCTAAGAATGTCATGTGAACCTTCTAATATTAGAACTAGCCTCTCTCTTCTATGAGCTTCATACCCTTGGACTAACCATGAAATTTTCTATTTTCCTATGGTTTGTTACCACTTAACTATTCACATCCAAGTCCTCTTTTGCTGTTTTGCCTAGTCATCTGTAGAAACTTGGTTACTGACTCTCTTGGATTGGAGAATTCGTTCAACATATTGTTTAATATCTCTATCTCTTTCTTTAAATTTCCAACTCCTTTCTATAGAGATAGATTTTTTTTGCCAAAATTGTATTTACTTTGATAGTTGCGTCAAATTGTTTCTAGGTAAACTTCTGTCTAAGAGTTTCAAACTCATTAAAGATATAGTTATTTGATTGTTGTAATTCATCAAGTTCAATGCATTTACTATATCCACTGGTGGAGTTTGAAAACTCAGAATTATAGGAGTAATAATAAATTACTTCATGCTCCAACTCATTTGTGCATTCTTCTAACTTATCTTTGGTGGAGAGGTGGACTCATTCTCTCTATGAGCCATGCAACATACTCTTTCAAAGTTCCCAACTTTTCTATCATCTTTTCTACTTGAGCTTGTGCCTAAGGAATCTTCGTCATTCATGTACATTCCTTTGGCTTGATTTCTTAATGGCCCCTTGAATTGTTTTTCTTTTTTGCTCTTTTCTTTTCTATCTTGTCTCTCATTTGGGTCCACTCTTTCTTCATTTGGACATGATGCAATCATGTATCCAACTCCTCAACATTTGTAACATTTGGGTAGGATTTTTCTTCTTTCACTTTTCTTCTCTCTTCTTGTCTAGGCTATTTTCTTGAAGTGTTGCCTCGATTGCTCCTTAACAATTTTTTGAAATTTCTGGCTAACATGGCCACTTCGTCTTCTGATTTTGAGGTTAACTTACTACTACTCTCTTTTATTGCCTTAAGAGCTATGGTTCTCTTTTGTTTGGCTTGCTTTTCTCTCTTGTTCTTGATTAACTTATGTGACATCAAAGAACTTATAAGGTCATTGACCTTGAGCACATTTAGGTCCTTCGCTTCTTCTATTACTATGATCTTCTGGTTCCCGGATTCTGGTAATGCTCTCAGAATCTTTATTGGTCCTGTGCTATGACTTAAGTAATAAAAGTAACCAGAAGTGAATTAAATGCACCACAATATCAATTATTAAAAGAATTAAGAACACAAAACTTATAGTGGTTCGACACTCCCTACCTAGTCCACTCTCCAAGTCAAAACCCCAAACTTGGGGTTTTACTAGTCAACTTAGTCCCAAAGTTACAAATATTATAGTTTCTTTATTTTTTGGATTTACACTTTTGGGTGTCTGTATAGTTGAACCACTTACACACCCTGTAATGATTCAAGCTATCTCTAAGTTTACAACTCAAACCAAGGTACCATCAACACAATGAAGGAAATAATTAGATGAAGCTTACAACTAGTTTGACACACAAGTGACTTCAGTACTTTAGCGAACTTCACAATCTTCAATTCAATTTTAATCACCTGCAAAACAAAGGTTAGCAATTGTTGTAGATTTTGATGTAATGCCCCGCATCCCATCCTACACGTTTTAACAACGCCCCTCGGGGCTGATGTGGAACGTTATAATTTTATATTCCAGAGAAGAATCTTATCAAAAATTTGGCAGAGTCTCCCCTGAAATATAAGGCATTTGCACCTAATATACATGTGTAATATCACATATGATTAATAATTCTGCAATATAAAATATCAATTACATTTAAATACTAAACACCAAACCCAACTCATAGCTCTGCCCAAGATCGAAACTAGGTCATGATGGCAATCACACAACTACAATTACAAATATATCACTATGACATGCCCATGCTATACAATATACATCATTTTAATCTTATTATAGAAATTTAATTACACTTTTAATTTACGAAGATGTGATATGAAGGGATTCCAATCCCAATTTACCATTTCATAATTAAAATGTCTTCAAATCTCGATTAACAACCCCAATCTGTAGTTGGGATTCTTTACCTATCCTGTCAGCTAAAAAAAATTAAGAAGGGTTAAGTTTGGGCAACTCAGTAAATAGGCATAAATGATAAAAAAATAATTAATCAACATAATATGTTCCAACCCAGAACATGCATAAACAACAGTATATTCTATGTTCATTCATTATCATAAATACAATACATTATCATTTCATCCTGAGATGAATAACACAAAATAATCATATCATGAGGTTCAAATTCTCATTCTCTTCATGCATACTCTACGTCTTTTAGGCGTATAATAACAAAAATAGGATATCATGTTATGCAAGCATCACATGTCAACATTATGTTCAACAAGCATAAAATACAAAATTGTGTCATTCAGGCACACTATACATAATTATACTTTATCATAGAATGTTCATCATTCCAATAATACACACATTTATATAACATGATATGATACATATCATTTAGTATAACAACCTAGGATATCCTCTATCCCCAAAATACATTTACACATTCAAAACAATTCTAGACTGGGATATTTATTATCCCTGCCACACAATATAATTACCTTAGATCATAATCACCCACTATTTCAATCTAGGGATACTCTTTATCCCTCGCATTTAGGCATCCATACACAAAAATAATATCTTTATGCCTAGAATAAGGGATAACATCTATCCATGACATTTAATAATTATAAAACATCATAAATCTTATTCTTTAGACAAGCAAGGGATTTCAATAATTCCCAAAACAAAACATACATGCTTGGATTTTCAAACAATGGGATATTTTATATCCCCATTCATACATTCAACAAATAAGAAAGGTAGCCTACTTACCTCTAGATTTGCCAAATTCCATGACTCTATAAGCTCCACAGCTTCTTATCCATACTCAATTTATCCTACACATAGAATATACACCAAAACTTAATTTACACATTTGTTTGAAATAAGATATGTAATTTGGCATGGGTTTCAACTACATAAACCTGTGCATGATTTCAAAACAATTAAACATCGTATTAACCTGTAAAAATCAATTTACAAAGTTGTTCAATTTAGGACTCCTCTAAGGCAATTTCAAGTATGAATTTCTATTCCCAAGCATTCCTATTACTGCCCATTCTTTTAACCATCATCTAAGCATTCATTTAGTATATAAAATACCTTGTATTAGTGGCTATTTAATATCTAATTCATGTGACATCGAAATCATTTAATCATATTTCACTTTTCATATAAGCATTTCAACAATATATAGGATTCATTTCTTAGATCATACATTTTAGCCACATATCGTCATTTCCATGGATCACCCTCATTATACAACCTATATTCAACATGTTTAACATGAAATTAACTTTAAATCAATCTAATTAGGCATAATATTCATCTAAGTCATCACCAAACATCCCCTACACATTCAATAAGCTTCACATTGAAGCATTTCCACAAACACATTGTTTGCATTATAAATTTCAGCAACTTAACTCATATTTTATTCAATACCCATTATATAAAATTTATTTCCATTGAAATTAACAAAAAAGTATCAAAACAAATCTCCAAAGTTCATTTTACAAGCTGCCCATTCACCTTCATTCTTAAACAAGCTTTGATTGACACATTTCATTAAACAACTTGCATGCATAATGTAAATACATAATTCTAGCAATAATTAATCATTTATTGGCATAATTAACATCCTACTTTCATCATGAAATTATTAATTAAATACCATACCCATTCTACATATCATGTATAGTCCTTACACACCCAAACCCTAGCTCATGCTCAACCATATTGCTGCCCATTTTTGTGGGTAGCAATATAGTTTCAATCATGCCCAAACCATATGAATCAAGCTGCCATTAATGATTAATCAATTTCTCCCATCAAAAACCCAAGCAAATCAAGCATTTCCAGCCCCACTTAACCCTCACGAATAGAACAATACCCTAGCAAAAAGATAGGACAAAATTGACTAGGAAAATTTGCATTACCTTCCTTTCCACGTTGAAATCCACCTAGATATTCAAGGATACAATACAAACAACAACAAAATGAGATTAACACCTTATTTCTTCCTTCTTAAACTTGTCTAAACTTGATGATTTAGATAACTAAATGCATGGGGTTGAGATTAGGGTTTGTTAGTGCAATTTCTAACATAAATCATTGAAGAGAAATGGGTGCGAGATGGGGAGGAAGAGGGCTGGTCATTGGGTGAAAGAGAGGGGGAAATAAATGGTGTTTTAGGGAATTGGTGGAGCAACTTAAGGTTGCTGCACAACAGTGCTCTAGTAGTGCAGAAACTGGTCTATACACATGTATCATAAACATTCATGTATTTATCCCATACATACATGTTTTGCATCACCATACCATCCTTCATAAGTGTATAATTGTGTATCAAATATTATTACCCAAATTAAATTTTATCTTGAATAAAATTATTTTAATTTAATTTATTACATAAAAATTTTATTTATCTCGAAGTCTAGCCCACTTTGTAATTAAACCATAAATATTACATAAAATTAATAAATAATTTAAAAATTCCAAATCACACAGATATATTTATTTCAATGGGTCTTTTCTAGAAATTTCAAATTTATTTGCATAAATAATTCATAAGTTTTAATTTTTATCAATTTAATACCGTTATTTTTTGTCATTAATTTTTTACCTGACATAGCCTTAGTAATTTAAGTATATATTTCTCAAATTATATCCAAATGATATGATTTCTAAGGCATTAGAAATATAACTTCAATACCTACAAATTTTATGTTGAAAACTTTTTCTAAATAATCCCAAAATATTTCAAAAAAATTAATTAAATTGGCCCAATAATTCACATTGTTACTTTTTAGCAATTTAGATCAGTCTTACTATTTTGATCATAATATCTTCATCCGATATCAAAATTAAGTGATTCTTGATTTGTTGAAAATATAATTTCAAGATCTACGTTTTCTAATTGATCTATTATATATTTAAAAAAAATTAAACACAAATGACCCATTTTCCAATTTTAACATTTTCTTAAAATAGACTTATACAGTTTTGAGTTTTTCTCAATATTTACTTTATTTAATTTCATTTCTTTCTACTAATTTTCATATAATTTTACCACATAATTCAAATGACATCATGTAATTATTAAAATATATACACATTAATTTCCATCTTAAATTATGTATCATGTCAAAAACTTTTCTAGACTTCTCATGCATTAAAATCATAATTTTTGTCATTAATTAATCATCAAATACCCAATATTTGGGTTTATTAACTGCAATTTAATCATAACATTATTTTCACATGTGCATATTAAATTCAGCATGCACCAATTTATTTTGAATTTCACAATTTCTCCTACTCCAAATTAAAATTCTAATTTATTCACTATATAAAATGCAATATCATAATTTTTCAATAATAATCCACAATTTAACACTACCAGGTGTTACACTTGATTACTTGATTTATGCTTATTCACACACTAGAATCTCACTTTTTAGCTCTCTTTTTCTTCACAATCTCCCATTAAATAGTCTAGCAAATGCTGAGAATCAAAGAGGTTAAACAAAATGTCAAATAGGCTTAAAGTTTGGAATTGCATAAATATCAATAATGGTCAAAAAAATCATTGATGTTTTTCCTACATAAGGAAATCCATAAAGATTCAACTTCACCGAATTAGTCTCTGATTGCTAATCAGTTGAGGTTCAAACATCACCGGATTCAAATCTATCAATGTTTGGATATAAAACCATTGAATTTTTGACAGAAACATCAATGGATTTTCCAATCTGTTGAGCATTCCAACTTTCAACCTATTTACATCATTCCATGCCACAATATTTACATCAATCCATTCCACAATCAAGCAAACTATTCAATCATCCTTTGAATTCCCACTCTGGAATTCAATTAACAATCTTTCCTTTAATGTTTCACCTACAATAAAGACTTATCAATCCTTGTTTTTGATTGAAACATTTTATAACAAACCCTGCAAGTGTTAGTTCAATAATAATATCTTTTCAACTCACATACCAAACACATCAAATTAACCAGGCTTGTTCATCATTAAAATAAGAAAAGGAGTTAAAAAATTCTCTCCCTTTTTGATGATGACAAAACCAAAAATGGATTAACTTAAAAAGGACATTCCTCTCTTTGTTAAAGTGCTTCTTCTCCCCCTTTTGTCAGAAGTAAAAAGAAGGGAATATAGAAATGCAAAAATGCACAAGAAAGAAATGAAAACAATATGCAGAATAAAGTCATAAGTGTGTGAACTTAAGCAATGCAAGGAGTCAAGCAAGAATAAACTTAAAAGTGTGATAAAGATGAGACATGTTTAAGTTATCCATAACTACTTAAGACTAGATAAAAAGTCTTTTTTCAGAGATCATCTTTAAGATGGAGGAGTTGGCTTGTCTTTCTTCAAATTAGAAAATGAATGATCAGTAGAAGGTCCAGGAGTGGAAGATGCCTGAATTTGCTCCTGAATGTAAGCTTGCAAGTTAGCTTTGAGTGATCAAAGACTAGCTACTAGAAGTGCCTACAAGGTAGAGATATCAAGCATAAGAGAAGTAGAAGTAGCTGCTGTGACATAAGGGGCCGAGGAACGAGTGGTAATGGTAGTAGTGGGAGTAGGAATAGAAGTGGTTGGAGTGTTTTGAGTATTAGACACAGTAGCTACTAAGTCATAGCTAGCCTGAGGATCTTTCCCATTCTTTCTATGAGAACCTTCATTTTCTTCTAGATCTTGTCCCTCTTCTAGAACATCTTCAAAGAACTCATCTTCCAATAGGTTGTAGAGTTTTCAATGAGCTCTTGGGAAAACTAGATTGTGTTTCCATAGGTTATAGTGGAACCTAAGGTTGGGAAAACCTTGGAGAGTGGAGTAGGTGCCAAGGGGGCCATAATTACTATAATCCTTTATTGCTGTGTACTTGTGTGTTTCCATTGCATTTTATTTTCTGCACTTGCACAATCAGTTTGTTTCCCCCACACCATTTGAATTTCAGCTTTGTCATACACCCTACATTTTGGGGCCAATAATTAGTATCAGAGCAAGGCATTGAAATTGGATTCACATTTTTATCTCTACCTCCATGTGATCTCATATGGCAAACAGTTCTGGTGGAATCAAGGAGGTTCATTCAACCATTAGACCTCCATACTTTGATGGGGAGCGTTATAGCTATTGGAAAATGAGGTTGAAGAACTTTTTAATTACTAATAGTTATAGGTTATGGAAGATAGTAGAAGAAGGGGTGGTGCTCTCCACTTCAGAGGAGAGTAAATAAACTAATCAGAACATTAGAGCTATTCAACTACATGTCAAAGCTAAACATGCTCTATGTTGTGGTCTCTTTTCATCTGAATTTGAGAAAATATCCTTATGTGAAATTGCTAAAGAAATTTCAAACCATTTGCAAGCAGTTTATGAGGGAACAAGCTAGATTGAAGAAGCTAGGATTATTTTGCTTGTCTAGGAATATGAAGTGTTCTGCATGTTTAGGAATGAGTCTATTTTAGATATGTTTTTTAGATTTATAAGACTCACTAATAGCCTAAAATGTTTATGCCATGACATTCCTTGTTCATAGCAGGTGAAAAAGATTCTAAGGTTTCTTCTAGCCGATTGGATGCCAAAAGTGACAACTATTGAGGAGGCCAAAGACTTGAACAAGCTCTTAGTTGAAGAACTAATGGGATCTTTAATGACCCACAAAGTGTTGATGAATGAGAAAGAAGGAAAGAAGATGAAGATAGTGTATGACCATGGAAGTGCAAATTCTTCATGTAGTGAGGGGGAGGATGATGCTGTAGAATTTGTGAAATCCCTCTTTGGGAAGATTAGGAGTCTATTGAAGAAGAAGAAAAATAAGAAGATTGTAAAATTAGTAGAATAATGTACATGTAAAGAAGAAAATGTAGAAGAAGAGAAAGTTCATTTATGTATAATTGCCTTCCAATTGTAGCCATGATAGGAGAAGAAGTAGCTCCTTAACCATGGTAAACAAAAATATAACTCTATTTGAGGTAGCTAGGTAGGCAAAGTTATTGTATTTCATTACCCATTCTATGCATTACATTGCATATCATTATTAGACTTCATCACTTTATCTCTCATAAGAGAACCATCGTGCATTTGCATGTACAAGATAAGACTTAATGTCAATCATCTATTGCTTAGACCAAATGAAATTAACTTTAATATCATTACAGTTCTAAGGCATAAGTTAAGCTTGTTTGGGAAACTTCACAGTTTAAGGTTGGGAATAGGTATTCTAATCCTTGTCAGACCTTTTGCAATCATTATTATGGGTTGACTTACTATTAACAACTAGATGAACTTTGGTTTGATGTGAGAAATAAAGTTGTTAGATTATTCATGATAGGAGGAGCTTGGAGAAGGAAGTTTAGCATCATGCATTGTTGGGAGAGAATAGTTAAGTCCCTCATACCTGAAATTGTTGAAAATTTCTACTACCCTAGACCTTTTTGATTATGACAAAAAGGGGGAGAATAATGTCAAGACTTGCTGCATTTGAGGGAAAATGATTTAAAGGGGGAGAAGAAGTAGAAACAAAACTTTTGAAATTTTTTTCAATGTGAACTAATCTAAGCACAGTGGGCTGCAATGAAGTAATATGCTTATTGTATAAGTAACTTAGGGGGAGTTTAAATTAGTTCATTAGGATTGTTTTATTAATGCAAGTCATCAGGTTTTGTCATCATCAAAAAGGGGGAGATTTTTGATCCAAAAGGTTTAGTTTCAATGGTTAATAAAACTTATTTATGACTTAAATTAAGCTAATGATGTTTTGCTAAGTTCTTGTAAAATAGAGGAAGAAAAGAAGGGAAGAAAAAGACATGGTTCATGACTGCTATAGTAAGTGCAGAATTTTACTTCGGACATAGCAACCAATTTCAAACATTGAATTTCAGACAAAGTGCTATTCATGATTGCTATAGTAAGTCCAGAATTTTACTTCGGACACAGCAACCAATTTTGAACATTGAATTTCAGACAAAGTGCTATTCACGACTGCTATGGTAAGTCCAAAATTTTACTTCAGACACAGCAACCAATTTCGAACATTGAATTTCAAACAAAGTGCTATTCACGACTGCTATAGTAAGTCCAAAATTTTACTTCAGACACAGCAACCAATTTCGAACATTGAATTTCAAACAAAGTGCTATTCATGACTGCTATAGTAAATTGCTACAATGAGTCCAAAATTTTACTTCAGACATGGTGAAGCATTTTTGGATATTGAATTTCGGATAAAGCCATCTTCATGAGTGCTATAGCGATCTACTACAGTGAACTATTATAGTGATTGCTATAGTGATTTTCAGACATGTAGTTAAGTTTGAAAATCAACTTCAGTTCAAAAACTTAACTTCGAACATAGACTTCACAAGCTCTATAGTAACTACTATAGTAAAAAATAGCTATTTTCAAATGTTCAAAAATTTAATGCTTTGTAGAAGCTACATTTTGAAATGGTTTTCTTCTAAATGGTCCATAACCTCTCGGATTGTATAAATAGACATTCCATTGAAGAGAAACATGAGGTTAGAGAGTTCTAAATGCCAAAGATAAATCAAATACAAGAAACCCATTCAAGTTTCACAAGTGTCTTCACTCCAGGGTGCTGCTAAGATTAAAGAGCTTCAAGACCATATCAATACCACTTCAAGAGAGTTTGAATTCACTTAAATGTGCTTTATTATTGTATCTTTTATATTTTTTTGAGCTTTAACTGCATGTACCCATTAGCTTAGATTAGATGCATTCCATTGTACACATTTGTAAGATTTTCTGGTTAGCTCTAGAAAACCAAATTGGGGAGTTGCTGATTAGCTTTTGAGAAACCAGATTGTATTAGTTGGTAGTGAGCTCAAGAAAACTATTAGTGTATAAGTTCGTAAGCTTGGAAACCAACAAGTTTGTTGGTTAGCTTGGAAACCAACAAGTTCATTAATAAACTTGGAAACCAATAGATTATAGAGTTTTTGGTGAGACCTTGGGAAAACTAGATTGTGCTTTTATAGGTTATAGTGGAACCCAAGGTTCAAAAAACCTAGGAGAGTGGAGTAGGTGACAAGGGAGCTCGAACCACTATAATCCTTGTATCTTTATTACTGTGTACTTGTGTGTTTCTATTACATTTTATTTTCCAAACTTGCATAATTAGTTTATTTCCCCCACACCAATTGGTTTCTAGCTTTGCCATACACCCTACATTTTGGGGCCAACAGAGGATTGCTCCTCAGTAAAGGCATGACCAGAGGACGATGGGTTTGCTACTAGATCTCTATAAGTATTTTGTAGCTTGCTCTGATACCACTTGTTAGGTCCAGTAATAAGGCACAACCCAAGTGGTGAGGGGTGAATTGGGTTAATCAAAAATTTTTGCTTAAACCCCTTGAAAGATTAAAGTCCCTCTTTTTGCAATTCAATAAAAGTAATGCAAGCACTCAATATTTAGACAAGAATTTTTATAGTGGTTTGAGTCAACTACTCTACTCTACTCTTCCAAGCACTTTTCTCTAGTGACTTGGGTTCTACTATCTCACTATAACAGAAATACAACTAGTGCACTTAGCACTATTCTTGATTCTAGCTCAAGGGGGCTTAATAATTTATTGCATCTGCACTCTTCTAGATTTTAGCTATAGGGGGCATGAATACAATGTAGCTACTAGCTGTGAGATACACTCCAGTAGACCAGTACAACTCTTTTTGAGTCTAGTCTCTAATACCAGCTTAAGGCAATACACAAGTAAAACTAGAAAATTTAAGTACACTTTTATAGAGTGTTTCTTTGAATCCTTAGGGGAAGGCTTGATACCTTTGAATGTAGAAATAATCATTCTTCCTAAAAATTTTTGAAAGCCTTATTGAGAATGACTGAAGGTTTGAGTGTGAAGGCTGTTGAAGTTGGTTGAGAGTAAATGAAGGTTTAGTTCTTTTGAATGCTTGTAGCAGTTCTCCCTTTTTCTTGTCTCCTTCCAAAGAAAAGATTTACTCTTCTTATATTCTGATTTGAAATCTTCCCATTGGGTAGTTGAGCTTCATTAAGTGCAGAAGAACATTTAAATTTTCTCCCATTGAAGTTTGCCTTCTTTTGGCTACGTTTACAGCTGTGAAGACTCGCAAACCCACTCTTGCCAGAAACAATAGCTAGATGATTGGGATCATCTGAAGCAATGTTTTCAACACATTTGGAATGCCTTCAGCTTTTGTTGTTTGGGAATCATCGTCACTTCATACCATTTGAAGCATGCCTTTAGACCATCTGAAATGGTCTTCTATTCTGAACGTTGGAAGTAAGTTATGTTGTGAACCTTCAAACCATTTAAAGTACTTCAAACCATCTAAAATCGTTGACGATGCTGACTTGAAATGGTGCCATGGAAGAGTCCTTAAGAATGTTAGACCATCTGAAATGGCCTGAATCACTTAATTGTGCGGTCTTAGAATTCAACATGTTTGAAAGGATGTTAATCTTTTGACATCTTGGCTACTTACTTCAGAGCTTCTGAGGATGGTATTTGTAACATCTAAAGTAGTTTTCTCATCTGAAGCACATTTGAAATACTTGAATATGTTTTAAAACATTTTAACTCTCACTTTTAGACTTTTTGATGTGCATTATGAAGATTAAACACATGGTCTGAAATGTCCTTCATGCTTTCAGCAACTGAGTTTCAGCTTTTTGAACTTGTTTTGTTTTCAACTGTACTTTTGAAGTTGTAAAAGCTCTCCCTAAAGCTTTGGCATTGAAGTTTTGAAATCACCTGTCTTTGAAGTGTATCAGCTTCTCCATCTGGAATCTAGGCCTTCTGCCCTAAAGTTGTTTCTGCACTTAAGATCTTAACAAGCTTTTATTAGCAGTTAATCAAGTTTTATTTGCCATCAAAACTATACACTTATACTAACATGTCCAGTGAGGAATTTAGAGCTCAAGAGGAATGGATTGTGATATCCCACATTGCCTATGCGCGGGGATGGAGATTCCTAGTTTATATATGTGGGCCTTTTGGAAACTTATAGAGTCATCTTTTATGAGTATTGTATGGGTGGCAACCACACAATGGCAAAGCTGTGAGGACTATGTTGGTTCAAAGAGAACAATAACTCAGCAATGTGGCTATGAGTCATTACAAATGATATTAAAGCAAATCGTACTTTGTGAAGATGAAAATGCTCCAAGAAAGATAATTCCATAAGTAAAATAGAGTGTGGGAAGGATTAGGTGCCTTTATGTGTTTCATTTAATGTTTCTCTAAAGAATAATAGTGTGTTTTGGTGTGTTTCATTGTTCTTTAAAAATTTTAGTATTACTTTTTTGCAAAACTAGATTATTGAGTAAAAATGGTAAATTGTTTACTAATACTTCAAATTCTATACAAAGATGGATGCTACAGTCATTTTTGTCTTTTTAGTAGGCTTTCTAGGGTCTGGAAGAGTTGGTTTTGGAATTGTGGAAGGATGAATAGTAGGTATTTGGAGTGGGGTTGTAGGAGTGGGCGAGATAATAGATTTGGAAGGTTGAGGTGCTAGTTTGGACTGTTGAGGCTGATGTGGAGGTGGTGTGGGCAGTTTAGGTTGAGGAGGAGGTGAGGTTGTTGGGTGGTGAGGATACATCTGATTCAGAGTCTAAGGAATTAGATGGCATGGTAGTTGATGAGCTTAGAAGGGTAGGTTGGTCAACAGGAGGTTGAAGAGTAGATGATGGAAGTGAAATGGGTTGATATAAGATGATGGCTCCATTGAGATTTTGGAGTTGAGATTGTAGAGATGCAGGAGGAGTAGTTGGTTTGGGATAGCGAGAAGCAAATTGAGGGTGCAAAGATGAGTGTGAAGGGGAGGAGTGAGTAGAGTAGTGAGTAATGGGGAAAGATGGAGTGGAGGATTAGGCTGGTTGAGGTTGGGCTCTAATGGTCTCAACTAAGGAGATCAATGTATCTAGTTTCAAATGCATTAATTCCTCAATTTTGTCTATCCTAAGGTGAAGGGCTGATAGTGGGGTTTCTAAATTGGTGAGTATGGTTTCAGGGTTCAATGGGATTGAATAGGGGAGTTGAGAAGGTGGAGGTGTAAGTGGGTGTGATTGAGTTTGGATGGGTCTGGTAGTGGATGGTATTGTATGTTCTATTGTTGCTAAGGTTTCTTCTCTCATCATTTCTTCCTCTCTTCTTATTTCTTTTGCCCTTAAATTTTTTTTTCTTCTTCTCTTATTGTTTCTTCCATTCTTCTTCTATTCTTGCCCTTCTTATTTGCTTTGCCTTCCTTGGCTTGTCTAAAATTCATCTTTGTTGAATTCTCTTAGAGCCAATTTTCTCCAAAGTAACTTCATTGATCATGTCAATATTTTTAAACTCCTCTCCTTCTTCTGCTGACAGATCTGTTCCAAAAATGCTTAGGAATTTTGATAGATCCATTCCATTAGGGAGTGAAAATCTTGTGGTGGCCTTGACCAGATATATATTGTCTATCATAAATTGTGCTAGATCTTGTTCTTCATGGCCCAGATTATCTTTGCATCCTTTTCTGATACTTGATCTATTCCCCCAACATTAGGATAAATGTTATTAATGACTTAATGTGGGCTAACTTTAGGTTTACATCAAGATGAATGGCATGAAGGCGATTTTCTTTCTCTTTGATTTCCATGCGTACTAATTTAGAAAACAACTTAGCTCTTGTGGAAGGCCATTCATATTCTTGATTTTCAATCTTTATAGATTCAAATTTTCTTTTATCCCTTCAAGAGATAAATCTACCTCTTTATCTCCTATCCATGACTTCTGTGTGCTAGAGTTGAAATGCCATATTAAGGCTTTCACCAGCTTAGTGTAACATCTATCTTTGTAACTCATAAAGTTCTCCCAACCTTGAAACTTAATTCAGTTTCACACTTCCAAATTTAGATTTGTTTCTCAAACACATCAAATCAAACACTCCTCCCCTTACTACCTTCTTATTTTCATATTGTTTTAGATACTTAAGGTAAGTAGACATTGTCTCTGAAAATTACCTCAAGTGTGTTGTTGCCTTCCAATCTTCTTCTTTGCAATGGAGATACTTCCTTTGGTTCTTCTCTTTCTCTTCTTCTTCTAGATTTAGCAGATGTAGATGCCACTGACACACTTAGCCCCTACATCCTTGCCGTTTGCAGCAACTGGGTTTTAGGGATTGAAGGGTTTTGGAGAAAGTGAAGTTTTGAAGGTTCTTTGGAGGAGAGAAAATAAAGTTTGAAGTTCGAATGAGTGTGAGGATTAAAATGGGTGCAAATTCAAACTGATGACACTGAAATAGGGTTTTAGAAGTGAGAGATGAAGTTTTAGATCATGAGAGACTAGGGTGTTAAGATGCTCATGGTGATCTTATGGTTTTGAAGTTTTAGAGGTGCGACAGTATTTTAGATGCTTTGAAGTTATGATTTTGGAGGTGAGAAAATGAGTTTCTGAAATAGAGCATGACTCGAGTTGCAGATACTCAAGTAATGTTTTAGATCATCTGAAGGTGCATAAAAATTTTAGAAGTCAAAATTTAAGTGCGAACTACCTCTAAAACTCTTTCAGAGTTTCTAAAGTAACACCTGAAATGATCTAAATATGAGATTAAGTCACAATGATGAATACAAAAGATCTAACTAGGATTATAATTCTTATTCGAGACCTTAAACTGTGAAGTTTTCCAAACAAGCTTTGACATATGCCTTAGGACTGTAAGGATCTTAATGATTAATCTCATTCGATTTAATACAATTTCAGCATTTAAAACATATATAACATGCATTTAGATAAAAATAAGATATTAAAAAATATGTAATTGAATACATCACATGATGATTATATGAAGAACAAATCATGCATGGGGAGCTAATATGCCTAGCTCCTCTCCCCTATCATGTGCATTGAGTATCCACTATTGATATGTCATATGTTGCTCCTTGTGGGTTTCAAACACACCTACATTGACAAGGTGAGGCTCTAATCTTTTGTACCCATTTGGGAATGGGTCTTGGTGGATTAGTGATAGAATATTTTCATACCCATTATCTTCTTGGTTCCATTAATCTAGTATTTGGAAATTGATTAACATTCACAGCATTGGCAATAGATTTGGGAAACCAAATTATGGTCTATTTAGGTCCTGATTTCTTTCAAAAATATAATTCTATTTCTTCTACTATTTTTCACCTTTCTTCTTGGGTTTTATTTTTAGTAAGGTGGAAGTTAAGGTTTTTCTTAGGGCATTGTTCTCAACCTTGACTTGCTTAAGATCACTGATGGTGTATTAGTTACTCTTAAGCTTGGAGTTTTCCTCTTTCATCTTGGAGCATTCATTGGTTATTTTCTAAAGCTCCTTTTTGGTCTCCTTGTACTGGGATTTTAGAGTCATAAAATTAGAATATAATCCTTCTAGCATTTCTTCATGACTAGGAGATTCAGTATCAGATATTAACTCATCTTCATGGATAGTCATGAAGTTGATTCTAGTGTGGTACTTCTCCTGATCTCCTTTTATTGGTGATAGCTTGCTAAATTGCACCTGAAATTCTTCTTCAACATCACTTGTGTTGTCTTGCATTAGATGCTTTAACATTTCCCACGTGGTTGATGCTTTCTTCTTCTTTCATAATTCTTGTTGTTGTGGTTATTTTTGTTTTGTTTATCAAAGTATGAATCATATTTATTCTTTTGTTGTTCCCCTTGCTTCTTGTTTGGCTTTGAGCAATCAAACTTCATGTGCCCAGGCTTATCGTAGTGTAACAACCCGGGGCTCCAGTGTGATATTGTCTGCTTTGGGCACACG
>JAYJMB010063705.1:0-25790 GCA_036873735.1 Pouteria campechiana
TAGAGAGAGAGAGAGAGAGAGAGAGAGAGAGAGAGAGAGAGAGAGGGGTGAGTCGAGCTTGATTGGACCTCAAGAGGCCTTTGTTGGGTAGGCTCCATCACCCTCTCCTACCACATATGTCTATAAAAAATAACACCTTGTTGTAAGCTTCAACTAGTTTTGATGCAAGTTATTTTATGTGCCCTTAAGTTTTAACCAAATTACACATGTTATATAACTTTACTCTTTATATGCATATTTCTGACATTTATTTATATTCATTACATCTCATAAAAAACTCTTAATGTTAATGTCCATCAAACAATAAATGTTAAGTCAATAAATGGCATTAAATTTAGTGTGAATTGACAAAAATACCCCTAATAAATCATAATCACAAAATCCAAAAATTATTAGCTTGTTCATTTTTTTATAAAAAAATGAAAATATTTTTCTATTTTATTACAAATTTTTTGCTTTATATTTTATTTTAGTATTTATTTAAATTTTATATTAATTTATTTTTGAAAAATTATGCATTTTAAAGAATAATTTTATCAATTCAAACCCAATTTAACGTCATTTACAAATTTAACAGTCATTTTTGAATAAATTTTAATGTTAGGAATATTTGTGTAGAATAGAATAAATCTTATGAGTATACATATAGAAAGCAAAATTATGCCATAATTAAATGCAATTCGGTCAAAACTCATGGATATCAATACAAATAACCCTTGTTGCAGCTGATGGATTAGTCCAATTATTTTCTATGAATATTGCAAGATGTCCGCCGAGAGCTTGAGGGTCCAGATTGCTTTCGAAGATGAAGGAATGGAAACTGGGAACCAGTCTGCAGGTTCCAAGTAGCAGCTGCTGTAGTATTCTTGGTCCTTATCAGTATCACCAGGCGGCAGCAAAAGACAGCCTACTTTCACTCCTTATCCATTCTGAAATACAAACCGTCTCTCATTTTCTTGATGGTCTGGTTGATTTGTTGGAAGGGAAAAGAAATTCTTCCAAAATAAATTTTCTGTCTTAATGTGACATATAATTAGGTTATAACTCTGTTTTTTATCATTATTTACTTTTTATAGTATATTTATTTTATTTTTATTCACTTTATAATTGATACTATCCCTTTCTATAATTCTCTATCATTATTACCAAAAGTAGTTTATCATCTAATTGGTGTCAGTTACATTGATTGATTATGTATTGAAAATTTTTATAGTTAGTGTTTTAACATTTTTTTCTTTTCAATTAACAGCCTATCGTGCAACCAATTATTAATATTTGTAGCTGGCATTGTAATGCACAGACAGCATATGTTTCGCACTGTTTTGAGCGTCCATTAGTGACACAAAAATTGGTACAGAAGCAACCTACTGTGGAAAAAATTGAACTCTCTTCAACGTAGAAAATCTCGCTGTTACTAACAGCTGTTCTAAATCTCTATATCGTAAATTTTATATTCTTGACATTTAAATCCATCTATTTATTTTATATTTATTTATTATTTTATTTATATCATTTTCATTCTTATTGACACTAATTGTTTACTGGACGATAAACTTGATTTTTGACATACGAATGTACTTGGCAACATACATATCTGTAATTAGTGGAGTTTCAGTTTATGTTTGTAGCTGCATATTTCTAGACATTCACCTAATGAGCCTATTGCATTAGGACGATTGGATCTAAGCACTCAAACCGGTTGCCATCTAGACAACGCTATAATCTTTCAAAATAATATATAGATAATGCCATGCAGATTGCACTACAAGATGAGGAATAAAAGGCAAGCTAAGACAGTAGTTGGTGCATTCAGAGCTGAGACAGTATTGTCATCATAGATTCCCGTGGCTTACACCCAGCCTCCAAGGGCTGAGCCTTGGGCATTGTACTCCCCGGCCCTTCGCTCATGTCCACCTTCTCTTCTCCTACTCGTTCCCATTCAAAGCACTGCACCAGAGTTCCTACTGCCAAGCTCACCACCCTCCTGGCCAAGCCCTCACCCGGACAAGCCCTCCTTCCATGCCCGAATGGGATGAACTTGCATCCTTCTTTCCCAATTTCAATGCCCTGAAATCTCTCTGGCTTGAACTCATCAGGTTCAACCCACACCTTGGGATCTCTGTGAATAGCCCATGCATTGATCAGCAGCATTGTGCCTCCTGGGACTGTAAAGCCTCCAATGGTGGTGTCTTCAGACGACTGATGAGGCAAGAGAAGTGGGGCTGCAGGATACAGCCGAAGAGTCTCGTTGACGATGCAGTGAAGGTAGGGGAGGTTGGATAGATCGGATTCTTCTAGCAACCGATCTCTTACTTGGTCTTCCAGCTCGGCCTTAGCTTTCTCTAACACATGGGGATGGTTTAGTAGAAGCGACATGGCCCATTCTATGGTCAGAGATGATGTGTCTGTTCCTGCCGTCAGTAGTACCTGATCACAAGCATTTTTCCATGCAAGCTATGAGATAATTCTTTAAGTATGAAGTTTGCATACCAACATTTGAACAAAAAATAGTCGGTTTAAGATGTAGAAGATAGTTTTCATTAAAAATTTATACCAGCCTTAACTTTTCCAAAATGTTTTCTAGATAATCTTATAAATTTGTGCTTGTTACCCACCTAGGTTTTCAATTAAGATAAAGAAACGGTTTGGATGATAAACCGAAGAGGTGCTTATTGCTTATAAACAAATTGTCTTCTTAAAATATATCTGATTATCTATGAACATTACATTTATCTACAAAAATTCTTGTTCTATAAAACTTCCGGTCTTCCGAAAACCCATGCCCATATTCCCCATTTTCCAAACCCAACTTTTCCACTCAAGGCGTTGGCTTCGTTTTTCTTTCCTTACTCTATTATTCTGGCAGTCTAGCTAGGTTGAGCTACAACAAATGCAGCTTAAAATTTTTAAACCATGTACTTCATCTATGTTAAATAATCTTTACTTATTATAGTTTAGCTACTAATTAGTTATCAGCCTATAAAGTTCAGTCAAATCAAACAAAATCAAGTTAATTGAGATTAATAAGGATTGGAAAGACACACACAGAGAAAAATGGTTTCTAAATAAACCCCAAAAGGCCCTAAATTACATCAATGTCTAAATTAAAGCTTCTAAATCAAGGCCCACTGAACCTAGCATACTACTAGCTGAATTGTTTAATAATAACTTAGCTAGTGGAGGGTCAGGTTATAATATTATCCACATGTCTCTCTGAATATTTTTCCATTTATACATGCGTTTCTTTATTTTTGTCCTCAATGGTGGAATGTGTGGGATGCATTACAAGCGTCCCGCACACGACTTCTTCCAAAAGTTTCTTCCATGGGACAATGCAGAACACTCCAATTACTGAAAAAAATCCATGCAAGCGTTGACTTATTTTTTCCAGAAGAAACTTGGAAGCCAAGAGTATTATCACAATATGAATGTGGATGTGCAAAATAAGATTGTTTGAGTTTTATTTTTCTTATTCACATATCCTTCAATATTGAAAAATTCATAAGTCATGTTGTGAAATAAAATTGTGATAGGTATTCAGCCACACTTTCATATCTAATTATGCAATAGTTACCCAAGAACTAGAAGGTGGCAATTGCAATAGTCATTATCTTCCTAGTGAGAGTTAGAACGTTGTGTTGTAACAACCAAAATCTATTCATCAATTACTAATAAGATGAGGCACTTACTGCAATAATTCCCTTGATGATATCGTTTGTGTAGTACTCAGGATCTGTTTCCTGCAGCGATACCAGAACCTCCATCAGCGTCTTCCTCTTTGTTCTAGTCGCTTGCCCTTCATCCGCCATAGAAGAAACACCATCCTTCTCCTTCCTCTTTCGCAACTGCTCATCAATCAGACCCTGCAAGAACTCATCTCTCTCCCTCGCCAACTCCATCAGTCTCTTCTCTACCCCTCCCAAAGCAATCCACCGAAAAACCGGCACAAAATCTCCAAAATTCGATGCCCCTGCTAATGCCAATGCCTTTTTAACAAACAAACGGAATCGTTTCGCCTCATCCAAATCCACTATATCCTCACCATAGTACCGCTTATTGGCAATCATCCCCATCGTCACATTGAAGGTTAGCTCCGACAGCCTGGACTTCAGCTCCACAACGGATTTACCCATCTGACAATCCTTGAACAGGGCTTTCGCCAAAGACCTGACGTCTTTGGCTCGGATACCAGAAAGCATCTGGACACGGAATGAGGATAGGATCTCGACGGTGACAATGCGGCGTAGGTTGCGCCAGTGGGGGCCATAGGAGGCGGAGCTGAGGGCAGAGTAGTTGTAGCCAAAGTGCTTGCCGGTGATGATTCGTGGGCGATTGGCGAAAACGATATCATTCTTTGAGAGGCAGTCTTCTGCTGCAGCGGGGGAAGAAACGAGGAGGACAGGGCGAGAGCCGAAGCGGAGAGAGAGAACGGGGCCATAGCAGGTAGAGAGAGCGGCGAGAGAGCGGTGGAGGGGTTTCTTAAGGAGGTGGAGGTGGCCGATTAGAGGAAGTGAAGAAGGAGGTGTTGGTGGGGGATTATTGGGCTGCTTCTTCCCCATCACACGGTTGGAAATAGAAGAGAAGATGAAGAAGAAGCCAACAGCTAGTAATATTGAGAGCAAGATATCCATATCGATGGCTAGAACTTGAGTACAGGGAGCGTGAAGATAGACTATTTTTATATTGGAGGAGGATGTGTTCATTCAGCTAAACATGAGCCACGCGTGAATCTTTTTAAAGTATAAAACTATTTAAAAAATAGACAAAATTAAATTTAGAACAAAGATTAGATCTTGATCATGGATTTAGAACAAAGATTAAACTTTGTCTAACTCAAACACCTCCCATCTCGTGAATCTCAGGCTGCTTATCTTAACCGCATGTGATATTGGGGACATGGCGTTTTTCAATTGGCAGAACAAGTAAAATGCTGCGCATCAGGTGATCCGGACTCATTTTTATATGGGAGATGTGTTTATTCAGCTAAACATGAGCCATGCGCAATTACGAGAGCCATGACGTTATGGTTTTGAGTCTCATTCTGGTCAACATGGGCTGCATGCAATTACGAAAGCCATGACGTTATGTCTGTGATTAGTCAGAGATATGGGCTGTGTGATCTTTGTCTGCATAGGATTTAATGGGGCTTGTGCTTGTATCTTTGATATGATGGATCACCTATGCAATGTATTTGAAGGATGGATCTGATGGATGGATATTTGTATGGTTTGCTAGTCAAATAACTGGATAATGTAATGAGATATGCTAGATGATGTGGTGTACATTGTATTTCACATTAAGTTGGTTAACTATATGAATATGATAATTTATGCATGTTGAGTACAACTATCCTACTTGTTAAGTTTGTATGAAGTCACTCGTTTATATTTTTTAGATGTTGCAAACCATTGACTTGAAGGCATCTACGGACTAAAGTGTGGGTAGATCTTTAAATTCCCTTTATTTCTCATTTATTTATATAATTAATAGTTTTTTATGTATTATCTCGAATCTCGAGTATGACAGATTTTGAAAGAATCACCCGTAGGACCACAGTAATGGAATCTTTGCACATTTAATATCAGGTTAAACATAAGTACGTCCTCAGTTTCTTACTTTCCTCCTTGGATCCATGTGTTTTTGATGAGACAAATAAGTTTGGAGTAATTTCTAGATGAATTTTTTTAAGTAATTAATTGGGAATACTATCACACACAAACCCAACAAGGGTCAACATGATAGCACAATTTAGACAATGCCATGCACATTGCACTATGGCCCATTTTGATGCATTAGGAAAGGTTTGTATTAGCAATATGCTTTATTTTATATCTCTGTTTAGATTGCTTTGACGTATTAACTACTATAATTGTAATAAATCATAAAAAAATTATTACAATTTGTCTTTTTATGCTGATGTGACAAAGATTGAAATTTTGACCATAGAAATGGAGATTTAAAAGATTTAATTATTATTTAAATCTCAGCAACCTGTGTAGTTTGAATGGTTAAAATCACGGTCAATAAAACTAGAGGTCAAGGGTTCGAGTTCAGAATTATGAGAAATTGATTAAATTATTTTTTTTTACTTCTCACTTTTGAGATGTGGGACCTACATAAGGATAAGCCTTATCCTTATCAAGTCATAGTGGATAGTTATAATACGGGAAGATAACCTCCTTAAATGGAGTTTTCCCTTTATAAAACAGGGAGGAATAAAAAAAAATAGGGAAGAGACACTATGCTACACGAGAAACGGTAAGTAGAAAGACATTTATTTATTTTTGCATTAGTTAGAGTTTATAAAATTAATGCAAAAGATTATGAACACTTCTAGATCTATAAATTTGATGCATTAGATTAGATTATGTATGCATTGATAGATTTTTTAAACATGCATAGAAAATATATCCATTAGATTTTATAAATGAATATGTTTAAAGATATGGGGTTTGAATGCATGAATTAGATGAATAAAATTCATGCATTATATTAATAAATTTTGGATCCATTTATTTGATTGGAATTTGATTCCAATAGATTTTGGGACGCATTAGATTGTCATTGAATACGGACTCCCAATGTGAGTAATCGTTAGAAGTTGTGTACATCAGATGTTGGCGTGAAACAAACGTTTATGCATCAAGAGAATCACCATGGATACCATGATTTCGGATGGAATGTTCAATTTCTTATTTGAAGAATATTATATTAGACAAGATGAAATCATAATTTATGGAATTTTTATTCCAGATAATCTATTGAATAGAGTTGTTAGATATTTAATGTGGCCAGATGGGGTGTATTCAAGTGGGATGGATGATTGTGTGCACGCTGAACGAGAATTTTAAGTATGATGACTAGATTTTAAGGCCACCATTTTAAGCCTTGTTTTTATGGCAGGACGAATTCATGCTTGTTGAATATTTATTGGAAAATAAAACCAAATTCCAATGAAAGAGAGGTGTTGCAATTTTCCTAACCGGAGTGCATGATTTCCAGATGGATTAATGTGGGTCCATGAAAATTAATCCCATCAGATTTAGAAATTTTGGTACAGAGAATACCGTGATGCATATGTGACTTGGGCAAATGTTTTAGTAACAATAGAATTCCACATGCATTGCATGTTTGATTAAAGATGGCATGGTCTCTGGAACGGTTTTCCAGATTCACACCATGTAAAAACAAATAGGATGTCATGAATTTCATGTGGCAAGGATGCTTTGGTTTTATTATTTTATGGTTGTGATTACATGATCAATCCCGTTGATAATTCATGTTACATATATATTAGTGTAACTTCAGATTTTGGTGGATTATTGATAGGAATTCAAGATTAAAGTAATGAGATTTTACTGGCCATTAGAAATAAAATCAAAATCAGATTTAATGTATTTGTAACTTAGAATGCATGCATTAATTATAGTGGACCCCACTTATTTTAATGTATGCCATCAAGAAAACAATTTTTAGATTTTTTTGGGAAGTTAGAAATCCAGAGAAAATCCAGATTATGGAGAATTCGGGTGATGCAAAAAATGGTGGACAGCGTCCCACCATCAGATGGAATTTTAATTCAGAAATATTTTAAGGCATGATTTATATAATTTGTTTTATTAAATTTTTATTTCCACAATTTATAATATTATTATGATGAATGAGTATTTAAAGGATACATTCTGTCAGATTTAATTTTAATTTGGGTTTAGAAAGTATATGCATGGATGACAGTGAAACCCACAGATTTTTATTATCAAAAGGAATTAAATTTCCTAGATTACTTGGAGACTAAGAAAGTTAGGGAAAAATAAGAATTTCATGAAAAACCGGATGCTAGAACTTGCGTCCCACTTGCCCATGGATCCCCCTGCTTGCCCTTAGATTTTTCCTCACCCTCCCTGTCTATTCCTCTTCCTTTGGTGACTGGGAAGAGACGCTTGGGCTAGCTAGGCCTGGCCCAATGTCTCTGCCCGCCCATTCCAGCGAGCAAGCCTAGAACCAGGCCAGATCCAGATCTAGCAGGCCTTTGGCCCAGGCGCTGGACGCAGCCCGCGAGTCGAGCCTAGGAGCCAGATGTGGCCCAGGCGATTGGCAGGAGGTGGTGGTGCCGTCAGATCACGCCAGCGACGGCCAAACGAACGGTCAGAATTGACTCCCCCATTTTGGGACCTCCCGATCCCGTTTTGGACGATCAGATAGTCGTATTTAGGGTTTTTGGACCTTACGGACACACTGGATGGGTCAGATTTTTTAAATTATGGATATATCATAAAATTTGATGAAATCATAACCAAGGGTTGAGATTTTACTTCCCTATATTTGAGGTTATGGTTTACCAAGCTGGTCAGATGATTATTAGAGATAATTATCTAATATTTTGATAAATTAAATTAATTTAAAAGAGTAATTTATTAAGAGAAATACAAGATTTAGTACTTGTGTAAAATTTTAATAAACACATGTGCTAAGATTTTATTTCTGCTTACTGCGTTTTATACTCACCCTGTTTGTTTTCTCTTATAGATGGTTTGTCTCAAGAAAAGTAAGGGTTTTGATAGAAGATTGATGGATTTAAAGTCTTCTAATTTTCTTATTTTAATTAAATTTGCTTGAGATATATTGGATGATGTTTTTAATACAGACATGCTAGAATTTTCTTTGGTTTGAATATAATAGACTTATTAAAAAATATTATAATTATAATTCTTTTCCTTTCTACTATTTGTTTGCTAGTGCTTTGTCATGATGCAATTAAATTATTTAAGTGTGGTAGATCTTGGAAAAATCCGTCATACTGCTAGCATGGCATTGCCATACTGGGGTGGGTCGTCACAAAAATAATTCTATTTTGTCTTATTATTATTTATATTTTTAACTATTTTTTATTTTTATATTAAAAAATGTATATTATTAATGTCATGTCATACTACTTTTTAAAATATGGTCCCTTTCTAATACATCCTTGTAGTAACCCAAATCAATCTAATTTTTTGTTTTGTGAAAATATGGCATGTTTGATCATTGACTTTGACTTGTTGATCTTTATGATTGATGATGATCGGATTGTTGAATCTACTTTTAGTAGTGGGGACTACAACTAAGGGGATGAGCATTGATGATTTTGGCAAGATTGACTTGCATGTTTTTGATAAGATATAATAGGAAGGATTATCCCTCCACTTTTAACCTCGAACATAAAGGAAAAGATTACCCTTCTTGTTCAGGAGATCTCTTAATCTTTTAAAAGTGGAAATATGTCCTCTCTTATCCTTTTAGACATAATTTCATAGGGAGAAGGGAAAGGGAGAGTTAGTGCACTATTGGTGCGTGGGAGGCGCTATGTAACGCTAAAAGGAAATTGTAGTCAATTTCCTTCGTGAATCATCAAAATATGAAAGTAGGATCAGTGTGTATGGTGTGAATTGATTCTCTATTTGCTAAATTGATCATGCAATGGAAATAGGAATTCTATTATTGATGGATGCATGAAATTGATAAAGGTTTTATTTATCTATACTATGGATTGTGTTTTTGAATTTGTTGGTCACTGCATGCATGCATGGTGTTGCAGTTTCCACACATCGCAGCAATAGCCATAGTATGAAAATAATGCTGGAAAACTAATGGATGGAAATATTTTGTTGAACTTAATTCTTGAAATCACGGACTCATCATAGACTCCAGATGATGATGAATCATTGGATCTAGAATTCAAGTTGAAAAGCTTGCTATGCATGTAACTATTGGAGAGATTTTACTTCTCAGATGATTTCTTGCATTCCATTGGTTTTAGGCAATGGAAATAGATAGTTGGTAATTCGGCATTGTTTAGGTCAAATGGAAATGATTTTAAGCCATCAATTCCAATTTCCTTGGCATGATTGGAAAGCTGGAAAAGTCCAGCCTGTATTTTGCATGAGAGCTGGAGACGTCCTGCATTTTGGACTATTGTTTGAGGTGGGATAATGAGTTAAAAATATTCATTTTGCCATGTGAATGACAACATATTGGATTGGATGGATTTTCCATTTAGATGATCGGTGTGCATTAGGAAATCCAGCTACTATCATGCATGGGATGCAAGTAAATTCCCATCGTCCATCTTGTATTTATGACGCTAAAAATTATCAGCAATTGGATTAGTGGCCCACCCATGTGGGTGGGTTTATATCGCTGGAAAAATCCAATTTTTGGAAGCAGATGTTGTTGGAGAAATTCAATCATTGGATGGGTGGACAATGCTGGAAAACCCAATCTTTAGTATGGAAAATGCACTGGAAAATTCTAGACATCAAATTGGTGATGTGGACAATGGGGATGGCATGACATCCTAATATTGGATTTTCTTTGTGATTAGGATGATGGAATAATCCAACTGTTGATGCAGATGGCTGATAGAAAATCCAGCATTGAGGGTGTTGAGGGACGCTAGAGAAATCCAACTTGGAGTGGACTGCTGGTATTTTTCCAACCATTTGCCAGACGGGATGTGGAAAATTCAATTATCAAAATGGTGGAACATGTTGTAAATTCCAGCAATGAAATGCATGGAATGGGGGAGCCTTGGCTCTGCGTTTGGGCAGTCCAGCACAAGACCCAGCAACCAGGCCAGCTAGCGGTGAATTTGGCCCAATGACCAGCGACCAAGCTAGATGTGCCATATCTACCATGGGGAAAAACGAAGAGCAAAAGAGTAAAATATATACTAGATCCAAGATAAATACAGACGGAAGAAAAAGAGAGAGCTCGACCGGTTGCTAGATTAGAGTCATCAATTGATGGGTTCTGCTTTACGTAGCCTCATCCGTGCACTGGAGACAGTTTTACTGAGCAAGCCTTCATTCCAGCCCAAAGCTCTTGCGCAGCTGGCTTGCTTCACAACTCCAACAGTTGTCTTCCCCAAATCTCCTTTTTCCTTAGATCATTATAGTTGACACTCTTCTAGGCGCAACGAGAAAATATCAAATCTCCTTCTTCCTCTCTTTATCCCAAACCCAAGCAGCAACTTCAGTCCTCTCCCTTGTTTTCCCTAGCTTTCTTGTCAAAAAAATCCCTCTTTTCATCTCCTTTTGTCTTATTTATACCCCCTTAATTAAATTTAAATAGGCTCTCCATAAAGTAAACAAATCTTTCGCAACTTTTAAAAAATTTCAAAAATAAAACATGATCGGAACTTCATGTTCCGCAACATTGGAATCCAATGTCGTGGCATAAAACTACTACCCATTTTGTATGTTGTATCCTTCATTCGAATGGCATAAAACCTATTGCTCCCGTTTTGGTTGAATCCTGCAACATTGACTTGCTGTCCAGATATCTTTCACATCTTTAACTTCATTGCAAATCATCCTTCATTCTTTATTTATTCTCTATATTTTCATAAAGATTTCTACATTCATGCTTGATGCAGTGTAAAAGTAGTGGGATTACATGGCTTTGATGGATCACCCCAAAGGCCCAAAGGGCCTAGTTTGACTAGAAATCTAATAATATCCATTTTCAATAAAAAAATATAATTTTTCTAGGTAGGAACAACCTTTCAAAAAAAATGCATATGGCATTAGCGTGATTTTTATCAAATTCCATCGTTTAGGGGGTCAAAATGACACCTTTTCATTTTAATCTATAAAATTATGTTAATTTTTAATTTTTATTATTTTAGGGGTGTTTTTGCAATTTAATAATCTTTGGATATTAGGGTTTCATTATATTGGTTGTAACGCCTTTTGGTGAAAAAAATTTATTGGATGGATAAACGACTCAGAGATTTTTCTCTTGATTTACTATCAACTTCTCAGCTTCTTTGAATCAATGAGTGATTGTTTCTTTAATTCCCCTATTTGTTATGCATGTCGCATCAATGTTTCTGCTAACAAATATAAAATAAAATACAATAAATTAACTAAACATGATTAAACATAACTCAAGACAAGCTAAAAGTTAGTTCAAAGAAGCATAATATAAGAAGACACTCAAGTAATGCTCTTGCATTCATTTCAAAGTACAAAATGCACTTCTAAACTACTTCTAATGAGGTTCTGAGGAGTTTTAATGAATTTCTGATGAGCCACGGCACTCAAGTAATCCTCCTACTTTCATTTCAAAGTACAAAATGCACTTATGAATTACTTCTGACAAACTTCTGATGAGCCATGACATTCAAGTAATCCTCCTGCATCCATTTCAAAGTGCAAAATGCACTTCTAAATTATTTTTGATGAAGTTCTGAGGAATTCTGATAAACTTCTGATGAGCCAAGACACTCGAATAATCCTCTTACATCCATTTCAAAGTGCAAAATACACTGTTGGAATACTTCTGATGAAATTCTGAGGAGTTCTAACGAACTTCTAATGAGCTGCGACACTTAGGTAATCCTCCTACATCCATTTCAAAGTGCAAAATGCACTACTAAACTACTTCTAATGAAGTACAAAATCCTCTTCCATCCAGAAGTTCATTAGAGCTTCATAAGAAGTGCATTTTGCACTTAGAAATGGATGTCTTCCAGATCATTTGAGTGTCGAGGCTCAAACCAGACATTAGAAGTTCATCAGAACTCCATCATAAATTCACCAGAAGTTCTCATAAGCACATTTTGCACTTAGAAATGATGTAGGAGAATCACTTGAGTGTTGTGACTCATTAGAAGTTCGTCAGAACTCCTCAGAACTTCATCAAAAGTAGTTAAACAGTGCATTTTGCACTTTGAAATGGATGCAAGAGGATTACTTGAGTATCATGGCTCAACCAAAGTTCATCCAAACTCCATTTTCCTCTGTTTTGTACGTTTATGGTCTGTGTATGCTCAGGCTCTTGATCCAACAAGATGTTTTGTGCCTCGGTGCTGAGGAAAGTTAATAGCTACTGGTGGGAATTGCTTGTAACATTGGCACCTTTAGTTTGAAAATAAACCCTTTTGAATACGGTTGTGCATGCAGTTGGTATGTGTGGGGTAGGTTGGTGATAAGCTACTTCATGATCATCTTCCATTCCCCCTGGGATGAAGACTAGGGAGTAGGATATTTTGGTAACAGATATGTAGCAGAGTACAAGGGCCTAAGTTGCAAACTGCAAAGTGCAAATTAATCCTAAATATCTGAATTTGCATTGAACACTTTAAAGCTTTGAGTCCTCCACTTTGTAGAATGTGAGACTAGTTTTCCTGGAATAGAAGACCTAATTGCTTGGCCTTTTCTCCATTGGATATGTTTGCTAACCTATGAAAGTGATAGCCTGAAGAGTATCAAGTGCTTCCAGTTTGATAGCTTCATAGGTACCGGTAATGTTCTTTCTCATCCTCTCTCTCTTTTTAGTGGAGTAGCAGGAAATCCCATTATTTAACATTGTTATGGCTAGTTTCATAAACATTAAGGAAAAACAACTAGTTGATTAGAAAGCAATTGGCCTAGTGCCATTTGGACACATGGCTGTAAACCAGATTCAGTTTCAAGACACACCCATCATTAGGGGTCCATGTTAATTACCTTGACTTCTTCAAACCAACCTTGAATACCAACTTGGGATAGAACATTGTATTACAAAATAATATGTGAAATTCCTTATGTTATTGACTATTCAAGTGGATCCTTAGTTTCTCCGCAGAGACAACCAGCAAAAGCTCAAATATCTGCAGAGACAACTTAGCTTTGAGTGTCAAATGATATTAACCTATATTGCAGAATTGATGATTATATAGTCTTGTAATTTTGTTGCAACTATGGCTGGAGGATTTGGATTTGTGCTCTTAATATTGCATCTACTGAGGCTTCACTTGTTTTTGAGATTTTCTCTATGGTATTTCTAGCATCACTAAAAGTCCATCTTTTATGTTCGCTGGATAAATCATCATCTGGATGCTGCTTCTAGGATTTGTTTTACGGTGAAATTTTGGGAGGTTGGTTTCTACTAGGAACAACACATCAAGAGCTGTAAGGGGAAATACTAAGATGAAAAAAATAATTGTCTGTGTAATCTCATCAGGAAGCACTTGTGGTGGCTGATTTGAGGTAACATATTCTTGTCAAAGCTCTATTGCTTATTTCTCAATGTCTTTTCCTCATATTCTATTTGCTTTTCATGAGGAGAATCTCTCATTGTAGCCATCAAGTTAGGTTTCAGAGTTTGATAGTCAAAAAATAAAAAAAATATTTTGTAAGATGTTTGCTTCTAGGTTTAAGTCCTTTCTCGTGAAAGGAATCCTGACCTATACAACCAAACAGCACAAGCTGTTTTCTTCTTTCTGTTATTTTTAATTTATTGCATCCTAGTCTTAGGGTTCTAAATTTGCCAAGTTCTGATCACAAATACTATTTTGGAGGATAATTTGCATTAATCATTTCTAGGTAGTTTAGGTTATCAGAGTTTGTTGCATGGCTTATGGAAATGTTCTTTTCTGATAACAGTTTTTTCTTTTTATAAAATGTAATAGTCAATATGCGAGTGCTTTATTTCACTCCAGTCAATCAATCATTCTTTTTTCTGTGTGTGCTTGCACACTTGCATGTTTTGAGTTTGCAATACCTCACAATAGTGGTTGGATCCTAGGCTACTTTTTCAGGTGAACTTTGGATTGGCCACTCAAAAGTATGGAGCTAAGGACACCAGCCAAAATATCAATTTATAAATTAAAAATGCAAGTGTCAACCTACTGAATGATTGGCAAGCCTGAATTTGATGCTGACCCAAATTCATCACAAGCCTCGTTGATATACAGCCTGTCAGTTGGATATTGCTCAGCATCAGTGTGACTACTTTACTACAGTTCATCTTCAGTTCCATACAATTGGTCTGTTGGACTGTCTGGTCTAGTATCAGCACAGGTGCTCTACTCTAGCTCATCTTCCACCACCACTCCCATGCAAGCATTCCTTTTTCCTATCTCATAACAAGAGGCTGCTCACAGATGGGGAAGCACATATAGCTTTACATGGGTGTCCCTTAGAATGCTGGTTGGAGTTTCCATAGTTCCTTTTCAACACTTCTGGGGTCAATCCTGGAACTCATGAAACCGTAGCAGTTGAGGCAAAGAAACTCCCCATATCTTAGTTTTTTTTTGCTTATGACTGACTGGAGTGACATGTAAGAGGGCATTGCTGGAAGGATCTGTCTGCTCTGAATAGTAAGTAGTTGCTTTGGTGTGACAATGACATTTTTATAAATATCATATTAGATTAAGTGGTTGTTTTTGTCATTATATTTGTATGTCTACCAAGGGAAACATCTATTGTGCCCTTTTTTGGATTGATGTTTTAGTTGTCTAGAAATGCCCAAGGAGAATAGTGGTTTAGTGCTGTAATGCACGTGCATTTATGATGCAAGTATGATATGATAAAATCGTTTTTTCGTTAATGATGTTTTCTTTTGGTTTATCTTGCAGATGGTTGTCGAACAGTTCTTCCATGATCCATTTGGAAAACAGTAATGCTATTTGAAATGGGCTAAATTTTGAAATCAAAGTGCACATATGCATGCCTGTGAGGCAATGGTATTTGAAATTTTCTAGCACTGCTGCCACCATAACTACATGCAGTAATGTTGGCATTGTCTATCACTCATTTCCTATTTATGTAAGCATGGTTACTAGATTTGGAACTTGTTCCCCATTCCAATGATTGTCTAATTTTTTTGGGTAGATGACAACTGCTATCGCCATTGAAGATGTTAGACGGGAGGTGAAAATTTTGAGAGCGTTGAAAGGACATAACAATCTAGTTCAATTTTATGATGCATACGAAGACCATGAAAATGTGTATATAGTCATAGAGTAAGCATTTGTAAATTGTCTTCTTTGTTTTATCCTATTCCTAGGTTGCATCATCTCTTCTTATGCTATGGTGTAGAATAGCACTCTCAGAACTTGAGCTTGGATGACATTATTGAAGATTGGCCATGCCCACATTATCATGACTAATCTGGTGGAAATTCTTTTGCCCAAAATCTGCTTACAAGTTTTGTAAGCTGCATAACACATGAATTGGTAATAGCTGTAAATCCTATTTGTGATTTTGTAGCTTTCACGATTCTTTAGTTTACACATTCCTTCGAGAAGGTAGCTGGGGTGTTTAATGGACTGTTATGTAAAGAGACGAAAATGGCTCCTTGGAAAACAACTCTTCCTATCTTGATTTCGTTTATAAGTGGCAATTCAGTGTGATTAGCAAGTTTTGCATGCTTGTATGACTAACACTTCCAAGTATGCATGGAATCATGAAAATTGAAGAAGGTCATTTTACAATGAATTTCTACCTGACAAATGGTAGCATATTGTTTGGTTTGGGAAATTCAAAGACTTGTTGCAAATTCTTCCATTGTAGTTGATGATGCTATTTATATAGAAAAAACTACTTGATAAATATATCACTGGAAAATATATCAAACTCAAAGTCTAACTTTGTGGAAATGTAATAAGAAACATGAAACTTGGAGTTGGCTTTTTTTTTGGTTGGGTTTGGGGAGGGGCAATGACAGGATTTTAACCCCTGCGAATGGACTTGTTTGGAGTTTTCCCAAGCTTTCAGTTAATCATATGTAGATTTACACAAACTATTGGAAATTGTCCTTGAATTGTTCTGGCTTTTACATGACTTACTCCAGTTTGTATAACCCTTATGGACATGTCATATTTTCTTCTCTTTGTTGGTATGAAACTCATATAGGTAAATGTAAAGTTGTGCAGATAGTGTCTGTGGACTTGTATATTAGACACAAAATGCAGTATATGTCTATTTATAAATTATAACTAAATCATGCATGCACTATTTATGTGGATTTTAGGGATTAAATGTCTTGCACATTATTCGTCAACAAATCTACACATTGTTGGCAAACAAATACAACTCCTTGATCTTTTTGCAACTCATGTTGGGTCATGCCATCCATTAAATTAATGTATGTGATTGAATGTGGATTATGGAACATGAAGTGGTGTATTGATTTGTCTGTTTTCATCTCATGGAAATGGAAAGGTGCTAATGGTTGATGGGTTGTTTTGCCATTATATGTAACAAAATTAATCTTCAAATTTTTTTGTCTCATTGATATTGTGTATCCCAATTATATTCTAATTAAAATAAAATAATTTATATATAATTATATTTATATAATTCAATTATTTTTCTGCATATTAAGATTATTGGCAATGAAATTATTATATTGCATTTGGATAATTATTGACATCCAAATTATTATCTTGTATTTGATTATAAGCTACCAAAAAATTGCCTTGCATATAATGATTATATGCAACCAAAAATTTCCTTGCATATAATGGTTATAAGCAAACAAAAATTACCTTGCATATATTAATTATAAGCAAGTAAAATTTGCCTTGCATATATCGATTATAAGCAACCAAAAATTCCCTTGTAGATAATGATTAAAAGCAACCAAAAATGATCTTGCATGTAATGATTAAAAATAACTAAAGGGTACCTTGCATATAATAATTATAAATAAAAAATATTAATTTGGTTGTCAATGCACATATGCCAAGGGGCATTTGCAATCAAATTGTAAGGAATTTATTTGGATGTAAATAATTTTTAATAAAGAAATTTAATACTTTTGCAACAAAATATTTGGATACCAAAAATCAAATTTCTTGTAGTGCCAAGTGAGCAACACGGGTGAGCTCAGGGGTGCTAACGTCTAGCCAGTCTGATGAGATGCATGGGAGGCTAGCGAGGACTTTAGAGTTTTGAGACCCTTTAATCTCCAATTTGGACCAACAATCAAGTGGTCAATTTTGATGATGTTGGACATCCTTGAGTCAACAAAAGGGTTAGATCATTTAAAAATTGGCTAGATGTAATGCCCTACCTTTTAGGTGTTACTGTAGGGTGGTATCATAAGGAACTCTGGATAGTCTCTCCTGTACTGACCATATCCACTTGTATAATTCATTATCATATATGATCACACATACCAAAATTTCATCAACAAATCCACGCACATTCATAGCTTGCCTAGAATCGATAGTCACATTGTGATGGGGGTAGTCAGATAGATTACATAACCAACCTATTATAATGACATGCTAACTAAAAGCACTTGATACAAATTTATACAACATACATTCCAAATTTAAATATTTGCAATTTATATTTACATCACAAAATACCAAAAAAAAAGTTTTCATAATGATAATTGTTCAACAGACACAGCTCATAGCCTATCCTGATCTTGAGTCTCAACCTCACATTGGGCTATGTCTTTAGGCTTGTCAACTAAAGCCACAATGAAAACAAGGTGAGTCTGGGCAACTCAATAATAGGTATGCGATTAAACAATGACTAAACAACTAATAATTAAATCAAGATCATATCACCACCATATACAATTTGAGAAATCCCGTATATCATAACTATGCAACAATGATTTGATAATATGATGCCTCAATGCATATTCACTAAATTACAGTGTAAGTTTATAGTTTAGCAATACTCGAATCATCATAGCTCTTCTCCCTCATAGGCTGTAGCCAGGTCATCACAGACCTCTTTGGCTTCACAGGCGGCGGCTGGGTCACCATAGACCTCTTCGCCATCACAGGCAATGGCCAAGTCATTACAAACATCTTTGCCTTCAGAGGCGGCAACCAGGTCATTACAGACCTCTTCGCCATCACAGGCGATAGCTAGATCATTACAAACATCTTCGCCTTCACAGGTGGCAACCAGGTCATTACAGACCTCTTTGCCTTGACAAGTAGTAGCCAGTTCATTACAAACCTTTTTATCATCACAGGCACCAACCAGACAAGCCATCTCAGTATTTCCACAGCCCATTGATATCATCATATTTATACAATTTTCTAGCATTTCTACACTATTTTATATATTACCCTAGCTCATATGATATTTCATATCTTCAATATGAATTTCATTTCCAAATATAAAAAAGTATTTCAAAAAATTTTCCACAAAATTAGATTTTTTGCTGCTACAGTATTGCTACAATGTCATGTTACCGTTTTACATTATAGCTTCAGATGGGCGCCACGGCATCAAAATCATTGTCCATGCTAGCCCCTTTTCGCATGCTATAGTATTGCTATAGTACGATCTATAATACTGCTATAGTACCATGCTACAGCACCAAAATCGCCGCCCATGTTGTTTTCTTTGTGCCTAGTTTGTGCTTCCCTGCTCACACTTTATTCCAACAATTGTTTCTTCACTTTTACCATAATTTAGGCTTTAAATCACTTTCTTTAAAAGGATAATATCATCAATTATCCATTTCTATAATATATATTAATCATATATATAGTGCAATGGCACTTAGGGCATTTTACATTCTAGATTCAAATGCAAGAATGTTGCATCAATACATTATACAAGATTACTTTCACATGCTAAATAAATTCATTTCAAACTAAATATATCCAAAATACTATCCATTCACATGATTCAAAACTCAATTAAATCATGATAAGACTAATCATAACTGAAATCACAGAATGACGCCAAAAAAATTTAATTTATCAAAATTTAAACTCAAATCCATTGTAGAAAAGACTTGCTTACCTTTATATGCTGAATTACACCCCTGTTAAGCCTTAAACTTAGTAATTCCAAGTCAAATTCCATGAGGTATAACCCTATACATAGGATAATTAAGGGATGATTACAACTTTATTAACAAGAGTTAATCATACTATATGATTCTTAACTCTGTTTCATCGAATATCTGATATGCACTTTCTAGATTTCACATTTCTAGCTACAAACAATTTGGGGTTTTTTGCCCAAACTACCCATAAACATGTTCTAACATCAATTATATCTCAATTAATGATCATCACCCTCAATTCACCATCTGATTCCTATTTCCCCCAATTTTCACCTCCCAAACCCCATTTTACTACAAATCATGTTTCTTAAACTATAATTTAGCAAATTAACACAGTAAAAGTTACATATTCATGAAAGAAGTTATTTACTTGTTAGTTTCCTCCATCACTTGCAACAAAACCTAGTTAGGTTCACTTTCCCTGATTTTCCCTCTTCTTCCCATTGCTCAAATTTGGAAAAATTCAAGTTTTCTCCACTCTAGATCACTGTAGTATGCTCCAATATCAATTTCCTTAACTCAAACCATCGAATCTGTAAGAAAATGAAGTTGCTTAAGTATGGGGGACATGGGGAAGGGATGGAAATGTGGTAATGAGGCTTGGGGCTAACTGGTGGAGCATTTTAAGCCCCTCTCCTTATGGTACTCTAGTAGCTCATGAAATCCTGTGTACACTCACCTAGGTAACCATACTTTATATTCCCTTTACAGTATTATCTTCCAGTTCATCATAATACACAATCCAGTAGTCATGCCCTCCGTGATTTTCATTCATATCAATAACCTGTTTCAAATTTTCCAAAGCTACACATGCCCTGTCCATTTTTTGGCTATGAAAATAAACTTCCTTGCATCAAAATTTTAGGGTCTCAGGCAAGAACATGGAGTATTTGAAGGTAGTTATGATGGAATGCATTTTTTGCCTTCTTAGTCTGTTAAACTAACATGTTGATAATCTAAGGATGAAAACTCAATTATGATAATTACAAATTAGATTAGATGACCAGTGTGAATGTAGGCAGTGTGTTAGGATGGGGGTGAGCTTTCCTAGTGTAATGTTATGGCCCATTCCACTAGTGTGTTGATGATTTGAGTGTGAAAACCTAATTGTAATAGTTGCAAATTAGGTTAGATTAATAGATAATAAAGAATGGTAGAAGATGTTGGTAATGTACTTGATTTAGGTTATTTTTACTATGATCTAATTCCATCTTTGTTGAGTCTAATCCTCCTACTTAGCTTGATTTAGATGATAAATGTAATTAAGCAGTTAAATTTTGATTATGAATAAAAACATGAGTGAAGAGTTAAGCTACTAAGTATTTACTTTCCAAGTAATGCAACATTAATATGTTAAAAAAATTATGAAAAGTATTTGTCAAGCTTAAAGTGTATATCAAGTCTATTGAACCATTTTATTTAGCTTGATTTTGATAACGAATATTCTTAACCAAGTATGTTTTGATGATGAGCAAAATCATGAGTAAAATATTAAGCTACTAACATCTTTTTTTCAAGAAAGTTTAAACAATTCAACTTGAATATAATGATAAAAGGAAGATATAAAGTAAATGCTCTTCCAAAATTAAATATATAAACTTCACATATACTTAATTCAAGAAAACAGAATTTCTGAAGCATTAAAGATGTGCTTTGGACTCAAAAGAAGCAACTTCGGAATCATTTTAATGCACTTCGGAAAAGATTGGATTGCTTCGAAGAGGTCCTAACAAACTTCGGAGTAAAATATATATTGTTTTGGAATCGACATAGCATGGCTTCAAGACGTTACAAAGAAGCTTTGGAATTGTCTCAACGGGCTTCGAAGATAACCTAACGAACTTCAAAAATGTCTAAACAAGCTTCGAATAAGTCACAATGCAACTTTGGAGTGGTTTCATATCACTTCGGAAAGAATACAGAGAAACTTCAGAAAAAATTAGCAAGCTTTGGACAAGTCTGTGAGTAAAAACAATAAGCTTTGGGAATCTTTAAGCACACTTTAGAATCCTCTTTGTAAGCTTCAAAAATTGTCACAAGCGCACTTTGGAAAATGTTAAAGCATACTTCGGAGTTTTGTTTTCAAAGCTTCACAAGTGCGCTTCAAAGATAATCAAGATTGCTACAAATAAGTTACAACGCCTTTCAAAAATTATCAAGAGAGCTTCGGAATTATCAAGAATACTTCAGACAAGTTACAGTATGCTTCATAGAGAGTTGAAAAGCTTCAAAGAAATCATGAATGTTTCAGATAAGTTACAAGATACTTTAAAAATAATAAGACATGCTTCAGAGATAATCAGTTATGCTTTGGAGTAAACAGACATGCTTCGGAGAACTTGAAGCCAAATTTTGAAAAAGATTCAAATATTCTTTGGAGATATTAACCAAGCTTTGGAGATGTTAAGTCATGCTTTGGAGATATTTGAATAGGCTTCAGAATATAGAAAAGTCAGACGTCAAACAAAAGATAAGGTAAAGAAAACCGTTTTCGAATGTTTGAATGTCTGCCAAGATCAGCAATGGAAAAATCTCTCTCAACCTATAAAAGAGAGATTCAAAAGCAGAAGAAAACAACCCAATTGAATATCATCCAAACTTCATTGATCACATGAAGGACATTCAAAACCTTCCTTCAAAGTGCAACTTCAATGAATACAACTTAGTTAGAGCTCTCCAAGTTTAAATCTTTACTCGATCAAGGAGTTTGAATATTTTACTCTTACTGTTTATTCTTTTACTTAGAATTCTGAATCTTTATATAAGTCTGCCTAATTAAGAGGCATTCAACAGTACACTTCTTTTAGTGTTTAGCAACTCCAACAGAATGCTTGGGGTTTATGTATTGAGATAAGCAAGTAGGGAACTTGCTGAAAGGGTGTAAGTTTGTTGGTGAGCTTTGGAAAACCAACAGGTTGTGTAAGTTTCTGGTTAGCTTGGAAAACTAGTAAGTTAGTTAGTGATATAATTGAAAAACCAACATGTATTTGATCAGGTTGATCAAAGTATTAGTGGAACCTCAGCTCAGTAGAGGAGACTGACTCAGAGAAGTGGAGTAGGAACCTAGGAAGGGCTGAACCACTATAAAAATCTTGTGTTGTTTATTGTGCATTCTATTTTATTTATTCTTGTAACACCATAATCATATGATTTAGGCCAAAAGTTTTAAAAGCTCAATTCACCCCTCCCCTCTTGAGCTACCATTGCATAAGAGCCCAACAAGTGGTATCAGAGCAGGCTTCACTAGTTAAATTTTTATTACTAGTATCTTAACTTGTGAATCGATTCAAAATGGCCGGTATGTTCCACAATATATCTGCTGAAGGATAATCTATTTCCAGATCGCCTCTATTTAATGGAACAAATTTTGGGTATTGAAAAATGAGAATGCAAAATTTTTTGACTGCCACAGATTACACATTGTGGCTTGTAGTAAAAAAAGGAAAGAATATTACCAACACTAAAGACAAATATACTGCAGAAGATATACAAGCAGTAAAATGTGATGCTAAGGTAAAGAACTGCCTCTACTGTGCTTTAACCCCCTCTGAGTTTGAAAAGATTTCTGCATGTAATTCTGCTAAAGAAATCTAGGATAAGCTTAAGGTAGCACATGAAGGTACAAATTAGGTAAAAGAGACTGAGATAAATATTCTAGTGCAGGAATATGAAGCCTTCTCCATGAAGGAATCAGAAACCATTTTTGAAATGTTTGGAAGATTTCAAAAAATCAACAACAATCTAAAGAGCTTACAAGAAAAATATGAAGAGATCAAGCTAGTAAAGAAAATCTTGAGATCTCTCCCTAGACACTGGATGCCTAAAGTGACAGTCATACAAGAGGCCAAGGATCTAACAAAGGTGACAGTAGAAGAACTCGTGGGATCAATCATGACCCATGAAGTACTACTGATGCAGAAAGGACCAGATGAAGTCAAAGGCAAGAAGACAATAGCCTTACAAATAGATTAACAGAATGAAAAATTTTCAGAAGATGCCTCAATCTCTGAAGATGATGAAGATATAGCAATGATAACAAGAAAGTTCAAAAACATGTTCAAAAAAAGAAGATTTGGAAACAACTCTAAAAACTTCAAGAGCAAAGATAAGAAAAAGGAAGTTCCAATATGTTACAACTGCAATAAGCTTGGGTATATCATGTTTGACTGCCCAGAATTAGACAAAAAGCAACGAGACAAGAAGAAAAGCTATAATTCTTACTTTTACAAAAAGAATATCTCTAACAATAGGAAATTTGGAAAGAAGAAGAAAGCCATGGTTGCATGGGAAATGTTAGAAAACATGATGCAAGAAAGCTCAAGTGAAGAAGAAGAAGAAAATGAAGCCCAATTTAGCTCACTCAGCTCCAAAGAAAAGGATCAAGAAGAATATCATACAGGAATAAGCTTCATGGCAATTCACAATGATGAGGTAAATTCATAACTTAAAATTTCTAATATTGAGGAATTATTAGAAGAATTGTATTCAGATTTCAAAACATTAAAAGCTAAACACAAAGAAACTAAGAGAGAACTTGAAAGAACAATAAATGAATGCTCCAAATTAAAACAAGAAAACACATTACTCAAAACTGATCAAAATATCAATATAGAACTTGAGCAAATTAAAGCAGAAAATCATGCTCTTAGAAGAACCTTAACTACTACCTTGTTCAAACTTAAAACAAAGAAAGATATAGGAGATCAGTGAAAAAAATCATAAAAGAAAATCAGAACCCAAACTAAATATGATTTGGATTCACAAGAAAGATGCTAAAGTTGTAAATGTAACTAGATATCCAGAAAATAGTTTAGTAGCACCTAAAAAACAATGGATGTTAAAATACTTTGCTACTAACTCACCTGGACCCATTCCTAAATGGGTACCAAAAGTTACAACTTAAATTTATTACTGCAGGTGTGTTTAAGAGTCACACAGAATAGCAAGTGGTACATTGATAGTAGTTGCTCAAGACACATGACAGGAGAAAGGGAGCTGTTCATAGAACTTAAAGCTAAGAATGGAGGAACAGTTACCTTTGCGTAAATGGAAAGGTAGAGTAGTTGGAATTGGTAAAATTGACCAACCTCCCTCTATTACAATTTTAAATGTTTTATCAGTAGAAGGATTGAAACACAACCTTTTGAGTGTCAGTCAATTCTGTGACAATGATTACAAAGTTGTATTTGAATCTCATACTTGTTCTATTTTAGATAGTACAAATTCAATTGTAGTACTTGGAAAGAGACATGAAAATGTGTATTTGGTGGATTTATGTGATATCCAAGTCAAATATCTTGTTGTAAGTGACAATGAACCCATGTTGTGGCATAGAAGACTAGGACATGCTAACAAGAATCTGATTGAAGGATTGTATAATAAAGATCTAGTTGTTAGTTTAACAAAACTCAAATTTGACAATAAGTTGTATGATGCTTGCATGAAAGGCAAGCAAGTAAAAGAATCATTCAAATCAAATAAAGAAGTATACATAACTAAACCTCTTCAATTGCTACATATGGATTTAGTTGGTCTAACAGGAACAAGAGGCCTTGGAGGGAAACATTATGCATATGTCATTATAGACGACTTTAGTAAATTTACCTGGGTAATGTTTCTAGCATCCAAAGATGAAGCTTTTTCATTCTTTGAGGTATTTTTCAAATTTGTACAGAAAGAATAAAACTCTCATATGGTAGCCATAAGGAGTGATTATGGTAGAGAATTTGAAAACCATAAATTCACTGATTTCTGTGAAAATAATGAACTTCTTCAAACTTTCTCTGCACCAAGAACACCCCAACAAAATGGAGTAGCTAAAAAAAAATTAGATCCTTACAAGAAATGGCAAAGACAATGTTGAGTGAATATAGTCACTCACAATATTTTTGGGCTGAAGTAATGAATACATCATGTTATATTGTTAACAGAATTTTTGCTAAATCAATACTCAACAAAACTTTATTTGAATTATACTATGTCAAGAAACCAAATATATTATATTTTCATGCCTTTGGGTGTAAATGCTTTATTCTCAATAATGATAAAGAAAACTGAGAAAAATTTGAAAACAAATCTGATGAAGGCATCTTCCTTGATTATTCTATGTTAATAAAGCATTTAGAGTCTACAATATGAAAAGTAAGACTGTAGAGGAATCTATTCATATAAAATTTGATGAAAATACTAACTCCTCTATGAGGTCAAGTGAT
>JAYJMB010063727.1:0-15494 GCA_036873735.1 Pouteria campechiana
CTGTTGGTGATTCAAATCTACCCGTGCCTGCAGGTGAAAATTCGGTTCCCAAATGCTCCCGGAATCTAGATGCTGTTAAAGCTTCCCAGCTTGCCGCTGACGCACGTTTGTATACAGCTCATGCGCGTGTTCGATCAGCTGCGTTGATGGTTCATCAGCTCGTTTTTGACCGGTTCAATCGGCTAGATGATGGAATGAATTTGATTGGAATGGATTTACTCGAAAAATTATATTATTCAAAGGATTGATCTGGCATAAAAATTTCATAACATTTTTTCTCACTATCTTTATTTACGATGATTGCTAATTTTAACTTTATTTGCTTAACCATCAGGTCCTGAAAGCTCATCGACTAGTAACTCATTCTTCATGTTCTGGTAAGTTTGAATTGCATTTTATAGCACGCGGATTGAAAGAGTAAGCTTAACGTCACGGATTGACCGAGAGGCGTGAGGGGGGGAGCTGGGACAAAAGATGCTTCATTCTCAACCGCTCCAAAGAGTTGTTGCTGAGGTAAATTATAGTAAATTTAGATATTTATATTTATATTTAAAAAAATTAAATATTAATTACATGTACAAATTAAATTAGTAAGCAAAAAGCTAAAACAAATAAATTTTCATGGTAAAAGATGCTTAAACATTTTATTATTATGAATCTTCTAATTTTGGTTTAATATTAATTTTTTTAATTAAATAAAATGATTAGATTACTCTTATATGCAATAAAAGCTGAAATTATTTTTCATGTAAGATTTATTTTGTAGATCAGGTTTTTATTATAAATCACAACCTAAAATATATAAATTCTAATAATATAATGCTTGATTAATTCATTTTTTCTAAAAATAAATATTTTAGCTATTATTTATTATTAAGCCCAAATAAGAGATTAATATTTTCATTTATTTAAAAATACCTTAATTAAAATATTTTTTATTTTTAATGTAAGATATATAAATAATATCATTTACAGTTGAAGAAAAAGTACACATTGTGTATAAATTTTTTTTGCCATGAGATATATAAATTATACCTTTTATAATTTAAATAAAAAATAAGTATTTCATAAAAATGTTTGCACATGCCTTTTATTTCTTTCAATTAAATAGAAATATTTAATTAATATAATATGTTATAAAAACATGAATTCTTCTTTCATATCAAATTTATGACGGAGATTAAATTTACATCAAAGATAAAACTTAAAACCTATAAATTTAGAATAATATAATAATTAATCAAACCATGTGAAAATAGTTGTTTTATTTTTTATCTGCTTATTTCAAATAAACAGGTCAGTAATATTTTTTTTAAATATTATAGATAAAAATCTTAATTTCATCATCAGATTTATGAACAATACCTTTTAAATTGAAATAAAATTCAAGCACTTTATATTAATTAGTTGCTAATGAGTGCCTCATTTCATTTAATTAAAAATATTTGATATTAAAATAAAATTCAAAGATTCATAATAATAAAATATTTAAGCATGTTTATCATGAAATTTTATTTGTCTTGGCTTTTAGCTTACTAATTTAGTTTATACATATAAATTATAATTAATCTTCTAAAAATTCAATTATATTATAGATAAAAAATATAAATACTTTAGAATATATATTAACATCAACTCTTGGGTCGGTTTAAAATGGAGCCACTTGGGTGGTAACCGACCTCACCATCCTCGCGCCGCTCGTTTCGTCTGCCACCACGCGCGCATCCATCCGCCGGACATCTGACTCGCGCAATCCGCTCCCCATTTTATAAGGCAATCAATGACTGATAAATGGAACTATCGTTCGTGCACTTGGGAGTTTGCTCAAGGTCGGCCATTGCTGGGTAGCTTTGTCTTGAACTACTAGCGGCGAAGGCAGTTTGAAGCGCCGCGCACGAGAGTGCCTGGGGTTGCTTGGGAGAAGAAAAGATGGAAGGTAAGGCAGAGGAGGCGGATGGAGCGATGAAAATAACAGCAGAGGAGGTGATAGACAAGCTCAAGGACGACGGCGATTTCGACACCCTCCGCCTCCGAATCATCCGCAAGCTCAAGGAAAACGTCTCTCTCTCTCTCTCTCTCTCTCTCTCTCTCTCTCTCTCTCCCCGCATTTCGGATGGAACAAACTGGAGTAGGATCCCTTAATCCAAACTGCTGGGTTGAATTGTAATCAAACAAATTGGCGTAGGATTCCTTAGTCCAAACTGCTGAGTTGAATTGTAATCATTGTGTATGAGCGGGGTAGGATTTTTTTCAAACCCTTTTCGATCAAAAGCGAAAAGCGAAAAATCTCCCTTTCCAATCCTCAAATTTCCTCATTAAATAAACACCTGAGCTGGGCCGGCCTGAACACGGACTAGCATTGTTCTGCGAGTCCCACAGTTGATTGAGCATTCACCAAAATTCCACAGATTGGGGTTGTTTGATTGAATGTGATTTTCTATTTTCATAACTTTCTATGATCCTTAGATTGGAAGGTTGCGGTTGTCTTGTCGATGTGTTTTGTAAGGATTTGTCCATCCCTGGCGGAAAACCGCTGTCTGAAATGAATCAATGCTTTGTATCTAATTTGTTAGAATTAACGGCTCTTCTGCATCTCTTACCTTCAGCTTTCCAAACCACTGGCAACATGGGGGCGTGGAAATCACACCAATTCAATTTGTGGGCATGGCCAAGAAAGAGATGTAGATTTTGGTTCACATCCAATCGAGGAAATGCTTTTTGTGTACTGCCTCTAAACAGAATTTGGGTATATCAATGTTGGGAGTTTGGATTCATGACGATTCAATTTTAGGCCCATCTTATTGATGGTTGGATCACTGAATGTTGCACCCCACTTACAAAGTGAAGCCCCTTTGTTACTTAACATGCAGTCATTTAAGTACTGTGTACTGCCTCTTAATAGAAAGTGAAGTGAGAATAGGAATTGAAAAACCCATACTTTATATAATGGTGTGATATCATGTGTATGCTTCGATGCATATTTCTTGCTTTGACTTGTCATCTGGAAGCATTATGTGTAGCATGTGCAAACCATATACAATCTTGGATGAGAAGGAAGAGAATGGGAGAGCACTTGAAGTGTATAGGCAGATTCATACTAGGACCATCAATGTCAACTGCTGCCATCAACTATCGAAGTAAAGTAGTCTAGTGCCCTGTGCCCACAGGTTGAATGTTGGGTGCTTGGCTGCTTGGTAGTTATACATGGGAATCGTGTGGCAAGGTGGGGGCTCATATAGCTGAAGCTTTAGTTGTTTCTTGTGAAACTTCAATTGTATTCTTGACAAGCACATGCTTATTGACTGTTTTACATTGGGCTAACCAATGGATCTTGCAATATGATCTTCATGATTGGAAATAACTAAGAACTCAACCTATGGCAGTTCCAAGGCGAAGTTTGATAGATTATACAATATGAATTTCTTTGTGATTGGCAAGTACTATGACCTCAACCCTATGACAGTTCCAAGGTGAGGTTCTCATATTGATATTATTGTTTCCATCTAGGTAGATCAGGGGCCCCACTAAATCTTAAGAATGGGGATCTGAGGACCCTTATATCAAGTCTGCTATCACTGCAACAGCTCTTGGGTTTGTAGTATAAATGGGAATTTGGGAGAGTTTAATCAGCAACGAGTGAACTTTTGGTATTATTAGGTACATCATATGTAGATATTTCAAGTGAGCTAGAATGTAGGGAAGTGCAGAGAATTCAAGACATTGCTTGAATTTAGAAGCTTGTGAAGCTGTGTGGAGATCTTCAAAAGTTTCAAGAGTTGTTTAGTGGGGCCCTGAAGGAAGGCTTAGGTGAAATTGTCTACCAGAGTTTTTAGAGTATTCATGGCTATTGATGATTGGCAGATGACTGCACCTGAAAATCATTAAGTCGAGGAAAGTTGTCAAGCTTGGTGTCAGAGGAGGAATCCTTTTCTACTACCAAATTAGGACCTTCAAGGTTTCGAGTTCTTTAGTGAAACAAATTCTCTCTCTAAGTGGCATAAGCATACTTTGGCTGCTGGTTAACAAGTAACAGATGTAGAGAGAGTAATGAGTTGAGGGTGTGTTTGGGAATGAGAAAAGGGGTGAAAAAGGAATATGGAAAAGTGGGGGAAATGATGTGATGTAATAGGGAGCAATGATTAGAAATAAAGTGAATAAAGATAAAAAAGATGAGAAATAATGATCGAAAATATAAATAATAATAAGAAAAAGCGGAGTTGTTAGGTAGTTAAGATGTCAAATTGCATCAAAAGATGTGAAAGGGATGATGGCAAAGGGTAGAAAATTTTCCCACCCTTCTTTTCCTCATTAAAAACACACCCTGGGCGTCCAATGCTGTAAGATTCCAGGCTGTACTAAAGCCAGCTCAAATTTTAAGCATTGATGGGCATTGTTTGTGGTTTCTTACTAGCTATTCCTTGAAAAACACAAGCGTTCAAAGCTGTTCCATCCATTATTGCTTAGCCAATTTGTCTAGAGAGTAGAAGGTGATATTGGCTAACCTCTTTGCCTGCATGCAAGTGCATGAACCCTTGATAATGAATCCATGAAGTATTTCAGGACTCAGCTGAATGGCTATATCCCCTTGTCATGTATTGTGCGCAAAGCAAAGCATAGTTGCCAAGCGATGCTGGGTTCCTCTGTTAGCACAGTAACATCTGGTGCATTTTTCACATTGAAGAGCATGGGTGTGGGTGTTCCAATATGGGAGTTGAGCATTTGAGATATTCATGCTCAGGATCTTTCATTCTGCTGCAGGAGTAACTGATCATCCATTAATGATCTGGGCTTAGGTATGAGACTTCACAAGTGTCTTGTGTTGTATTTGTAGTTCCTACTTCTCAAACCCCCCATGTAAGCCTACAATGGAATTGCAAATAGAATGTCTTGGGCCTTCATGCATTTCTCAACACATAACCTGTCAACGGATATGGACGATGATAAGTATGTTTTTAAGTGTAGAAGGTGCAGAACAAAAATAAATTTAATGTGAATTTTTCTTATGTACTACTACATTTTCAATTCTTTGAATATATTTTGTGGCACAATTCACAACAACTCAGCAACCAATCAAAAAAAGAAAAACATGGATTGTGATGGTAAAATAATTTGTAGGAGAGTGACAAATAGCCCCAGAAAAAATTTCTCTAGCAATCAAGCCCTTATCTTTACCTGCAATGTTTGAAAAACTGAACCAGAGAAATGCTTTTTGGGATGATTTATCCAATGGCAATATGGCATCCAACTGGCGAGACTGCATTGCCTGTTTTGCCCTGTAGACACCCCCACCCCAAGAAAGAATCTGATTTCCAGGCCTTATCTAATTATTTTGGGTTGCTTTGTCTTCATTATCATTTCTGCAGTCTCAGGTTGCTGCTCATAGTTGTTCTAAGTATTTCTTTTAACTGTTTAATAATTGGTGTAACCAAATAAGGCATTCTGCTCCAGGAAGATTTGCGTAATAGCATTATTTCAGCAGTGAAGCAGTCCGCTGCACTTAACCATCCAGGAGCTGACAACTTGAAGCCAAGGGAACTTTCTGACACCATTCATCAAGAAATCGGGTGAGTTTTTGTTTTCATGGGTGTTTCTTGAGTTATTATTAGTCTCCACATGCTACTGATGGAATTAAGGCTCATCAAGGGTTGCGTGCACAACCATGTGATTTGGATCTTTCACTGGACATGCCTCACCTCCCACATTTCCTGTCCTGAAATCAGGCTGTTGAACTGCATTAGTTCTTCTAAAAAAGTGATAAAAAATGTGTACTGGTTACATTCAACATGTCTGTGGCACATTTTAGTGAGCTGACATGAGTTCTGGGCCTGGGCACATCATTAGAGGGGCCAGCAAGTTGAGCCAAAACATGCCCTACCCCTGCTTTCTGTCTTGGCTTAAGATTGCAGATGAGGGATTTTGTGTCCTTTTGAGAAGTCTCCTTTGCTGTTTTTGCTCCAGAACAGATGAGTGATTTTTTTCATGGGTCTCTTTTGCGGTGTTTGCCACTGTTTTGGCTCTGCAATCCAGATACTTCTTTACTGGGGCGTTATGTGATTTTTAAGCCAGGGGCTGCACTGATTAGATTGTTGTGTGTTTTACTTGAATATTATTGTGGTCTGTATATTATATATCCATCATGCTCTTCCAGCTGGTTCCTCCTTTGTATTTGGCCACTAGGGCATGACAAAGGATAACCTTGGTGCTAATCTTGTGCAGGGGCAAAGTCATGGGTCAAATATCAGATGCAGTTTGGGCTGTAATCAGATCAGAGGATGGCATGAAAAAGGAAATCATGGAAACTGTACAATCGGTGTATGATAAGCTAGCAAATCCACAGGGAAAGGATATGCCGGATGGCTTATCTGCCACTCCGGATGCTAGCAACAAGGATGCAAATGGTCCTCTTTCAGTCAGCACCTCTGATGACAATCCTTCCATTGTAGTCACAGCTAGTGAGCAGAATCCACCCAGCACGAGAGGACTAACAGAACAGCCCCTATCATCTGCATGCAATCATGACCAAGCTAGTGACCTTCAGGAAGCAAAACACAAGGAGTTGATCCCGGAGCATCAATCTAATGAGGGAGCAATTATTGAGTCTCGTGATGCACCTGATGCTTCAGAGGCGAGCAAGGATCAGCCACCTGACATTGCTGTCACCTCTGGTGAGCACAAACGGAGAGATGATGCCAGCGATGAGGACCCGGATGTGCCTCCTGGATTTGGGTAACAATTTTGGCATTGTTGCGTGTGATTGCGGAGTGGGAAGATATGAAGATCACATCCTAAGGGTCACATGGTCATTGCAAAGAAAATACCATGCAGGCGTGTGTATATTCACTCTTACGGGGTGTTTTGATGTGAATTTGAGATATGGAAACCTTTTAGAAGTTTTTGGTTGAAATTGTTGGTAGGTGAGATCATTTAAAACTGATCTTGCGTTTGAGGCTCTTTGGAGAAAATGAGAATAATATTACCCAGAGCTCCTCCTGTCCAATTTTACCAAATATTTTCTCGACTCCTTTCAATTGATGCTGGCAGTATCTATATTGCGGGAGGTACCGATGCTTGAGGATAGGGGTATATATTGATATGAAAGGAATATGGTGAATGTATTGGGCAATGATGGCAACGTAGCAAGCTAAATCTAGTTACATTCTGAAAACAATGAAGTTTTGTTTTGAAGATAAAAATTTCCGTTCCATTGGCAACACCTCAAACAAGTGTGTCAAGGGTGAATTTTTTTATTTTTATTTTTAAAATTTTTGGTTGTAGTCTCATCAGTAGCGCATACCACCTGATAATTGGATGGGATAAGAAAATAGAAAATTTAGAGCTTTTTTTACTGCATTAGTTAAAACTCTTTATTAATATTATATTTTTTTTGTAAATAGATTATATATAAATATATAACTAACATCAATAGATTTGATTTTTTGAAGTCGCGTGTTGACGGAGGGATACGGTCCACACGGAGCGGTGTTTTCCACGGGATGACCGACATTTGGCCCCAGTCGAATTTCCACGTCTTGAGTCGAGTTTTAAGTAATCTGCACAGCTAAAATTTTGGGATTGACATGGACACCAAAGGAAACCGGTTAATGAAACAGCTGGCAATGGATATTCCAGTTCATATACACTGTCGAGCTGGCACCACTTTCAAAATAGCCGTGACTCATCCTCCACCCACACGGCATTGCTGGACTTCCATCCAAGGCAGACAAATTTCCAGTTCTGTGATTCAAGGCGCATTGGTCTAGCATTCAAAACATTTCTTATAAAACAAACGGTTGCACGTGAAACAGTGGAAGTGGAGAGAGATCAGATTCGGTTGTCTGCTGTGAGTTGTCGCCTGTCCCGAATGGGCTCTATATGGAACACGACATTCCGAAACTGAAATCTAGCCCCCCGTCTCCTCGAAAATGAGGTTGCTCCATGAAATCCAAGCCGCTCGTTATAGCCAAGCATTTCTTCTCAAAACTAGCATGGTTACCGAGTGGGCAGGAGGCTGGTTGTGAATTTTGGACTTTGATAGAATAATTTCTCATTAAATTAGAGACATGAAATAGATGCAATAACGAACGGCTTGGATCTTGTATCTTGGTCGTGCTGAGGCGAATCTGCTAGCATGAAGGATTGAATTCTACACGCGCGCACAGGACCTCGTCTTTTGTCGTCCTCCAATTGCCACTGTTTTCAACGCCTCCGGGAATCTGTAATCCCCGTCGCCTACTCAAGTTCATCTCTGTCGAAAAACGCCTTCTATTTTTCCGCCCCTCTAAACCACAGACAACCGGTTTTCCGCCGCAGACCATCCCAATACCAGCCTCTTATACCATTCTACTCTCAGGTAGGCGTTTTTCTTCCACCAGTAAGTGATTTTCCGTGCATCTTAAAACCTCCATTGCATCGAATGCGATATTTCGTTTATTTCCATTTTTGGACCTCGATTACTTGCTAATTTCAAAGAAAAGGCTTCTTCTTTTGCCCTTTGATTTAGTAAATAGAGTTCTGCTTCCATTTTCACAAATTAGGGGTTTTGACGCTTTTTCTCTGAGCAGCCATTTGATGAAAATCGAGTTTTTCTATTGATTTGGCTAGCGGTTTGGTGAAAATAAGTTTCTTTCAAAGCTATCAGCGGTTGAATTGGGTTTTTATGGGCGATCATGGATCTGCAAATGCATTCAGTAATCAGTTTACAATTATCGTTGCAGTGGCAGTTTTTGTGTAGAATTTCTGTATCTCATTCAAGATATGTTGTTTAGTGGCGAAAATTAGGGTTTTTTTGAAGGAGTGGCAGGTGGTCAAGATAAGTACTCTTCTTTTTCTTTTTTTCTTGCGTATGGTGATGTTCAATTCAAGGAGGTTGGGTTTCATAGGAGTAATTGTTTTTCCCTGAGTCGTGTTGTGAAGGATTGATTATTGATAACGGAATTGAAATTTCTGAGAATCTATATTGATCACGGAATCCACATGTTGAGCCGTTTCTTTTGATTCGAGATGCACTTTATTTCAGGGTGAAATTATGTATTATTTTCGCATCTAATGGTTAATTTGTATTTGTCTTCAGGTTGACATCTCCTTGTAAGTCCCCATTGTGGTCAGAATCTGATAGATAACTCTGAATTCTTTCAAAAATGGCTATACAGGAATGCCAATCTTATATGATAACAAAATTATTGGCTTCTTGGATCAATCAATGTTAAAAAAAATTCAAATCTTGTTAGCTATCATTTTACTTTTCTTAGATTACAAATCCAGCCTTTTTGTTTCTGGAAATGTAATGTGGGGGATCAAGTTGTTTGCCACATTGTTATGATATCTTTTTTTTTTTTGGCTTGACTAATTTCTATCTATTCTATGGAATGTGTTGGAACTAATTTGTTCTGTGAATTTTTAGGTTAAATACATTGGTTGTTACTCGTTTATCAAATTTAATTGGAGATTATTTTGAGATTTTGTGGCCGATGATAACTTAATTGCCAAATTTGTGATATAGGTTTTTTCCTGTAGCTATTTTTCATTTAATATGTAATTATTTATAGAATTATGAACCAAAGTTTTCAATTCATGCAAAAATTTGTACGGATGATGGACCTTCCAGGCAAGTATTTATATGCTGCATTTTGAGATTTGTCATCATCATTTGCATTTTCTGCATAGAAAACTTCAAATTTTGTTGTTATTGATAGTAGTCTGCCAAGTTTGGTTTGCATTTCAAATGTTTATTTTAGACAATTATGGAATCTCTGCTCAGTATTTTCATTATCTTGATTTAGACGTTGCAATTGGTGCTGTCATTTATCAGTCTTGGTGATATTAGCAGTCTGAATCTTTTCTTGGATGAGTGTTCTTTTGTTGATTTTCTGATTTCTGATTTTCTGATTTGTACGTGTCCTGAAAAATTAGGCACAAGGTGAATTCTCTCATGTTAAGGTCAATAAATGAAGAAAACAGATTTTATTTGTCACCTGTGAAATCTGATTTATTGCAAAGAAAGTGGGAGTGGGCACGTCGTCTGCTCTAGGAAAATCCATCTGAACTTCAGATGGCTTCAAGGTTCAGTCAAGTCCTGCTGTTTTTGGTGGTCTGCGTGGTGCTTTGTGGATCTACTATTGCAGAGCCTGAGAATGAAGTCAAACAAAGGACAAGGACTGCTCCCCATAGGAATTTAGAAAGTAGCATTATAGATGGTTCTGGTGCAGAGGCTGGTTTTGATGGTTCCGAAGATGGTCTCGATGGACTTGATGAGAGGAAAGGCAGAAGTGGTAGAGTTTCTGTTTCCACAGTTGCATTGTTTACTCTTGCAATGGCTGCAGCAACAGGGTTAGGTGCAATACCATTCTTCTTTGTGGAGCTAGAGCCTCAGTGGGCAGGAGTGTGCAATGGAATGGCTGCTGGGGTCATGTTGGCTGCAAGCTTTGACCTTGTACAGGAAGGGCAGACCTACGGTAGTGGCAATTGGGTTGTGGCAGGGATCCTATCTGGAGGCATTTTCATTTGGCTTTGCAAGAAGGTGATGAAATCTATTAATTTTATTGTTTTCCTCTTTCTCATCATTTCAGTTCGAGCTGCTGTGTCTTTCCTCCTCTATCTACTGTATATATTCTTATTTGACCATAGTCATGTGGATCCTTAAGTATTTCTGCATGCGAATATCTGTTCTAACCACAATAGTTGTCTGCTGTTATCATATTTTCTTTCCATTTAGCCTATGTTCTTATTCATAAATGCCTTTTTCCTAGGCTTTTGATCTTATCTTGTGATGAAACTAATTTCAGCTGATGGTTGCCTGAACTTATTGAGTGAAGGCGTTTTCATTTGTTAGTTTGTTAGTTCAGGCTTTATATTGCTTTCCTCCATTAAGCTTTGTTTTGTTTCCACTTCCGAGAGTGTATATCTGTATTCGTCTTCATCATAATCATCTTCTTCTTTTTTCCTGTGTCTTGTGACCAATATATTATGTATCACACTAATATTTTATGGGGTCTATTCTTTTGCAAAACTATTTTCTACTGATTTTGTGCATCTTTTTCTTTTTTGCTTGTGTTTTATTGTTGTTTCGCTGGATCATGGTATTGTATTTGTTAATGTTCTGCTTTGACTGTAGGTGTAGACTTTTCTTATTGTGAAGTTATCTTGCTTTTTTATCTTTTACCATCATTTTTTGCAACAGAAATTTATTATTTCTTTAGTCAATATCTGGAGCTCCCTGGCATTCCCAAAATGGAAATGCCAAGATTGGACATTACACATGCAGAAAGGGATGCTCCAAAGGCACTCTTGCTTGCTAGAAAATTTATCCTATCATCAATTCTCAATGATCACTTCCTTGAGGGCTCTGAATTTAAGGCAGCCAGAACTTAGTCTGTCAAAGAGTATCGTTGGTTATCATAAATAAGTCTTGTTAATTCATTGAAGTGGCTGATTTGCTTTTCTCTTGAATATTCCACGATCAATAACCAAAAACCCACATTATATTGAAAGGGTCTTCATCCATAGTGCTTTTCTTCTGGAATGTAAGGGCAAGTGAACCACTTCTAATCATCTCAGATTATGTAAGAAATCCACATGCCAAAATGAATTAAAAATTTTCTGAAAGTGTTAAGGATCATTTTGAAATTCCAGATCAGTAGATAGAACTTAATGTATTTAAGGAAATTCAGGGATATCGTCAATAGGTAAGGCAAAATAGTTGGTTTGGTCATTTATAGAAGTCTCTAGGACTCCAGAAACGAAGTGTCTTCATTCAAGTTAGAGTTTCTAATAGCAAAAGGGGAATGCCTAAAGGGACGTTGACAGAGCTGGTCAATACAGACTTGATGACCTGCGGTTTAGAACTCAATTGTCCACGATGTAATGGAATGACATGGCAGGATTTATGTACCTGAACCATTAACTTGGCATAAGGGCCATGGTACTTCTCATGATGATGATGCTAGTGGTGGTGGTGGTGTCATATCATGCACACACTATGAATTCTAGGCCTACATTGCAAAACAAAAAGTTATACTGAAATCTTATGAGTCAATTATTTTCTTTAATCAGGTGAATCATTGGATTGATTTTGATTTCATAATGGGCCCTTATCTACATGGGTTATTCCTTTGATTTTGTAGCAATTTTTAGTATATCATATCTTTATGCTTTGAACTAATATAAAACACTGGTTACTACTTCAGATGCTTATTTTTCCTTAGGAGACATCAAAATATCCTTTCCTTTGATACAGCATTGGAAATAGCATCTTTGTCTTGATTTAGAGAGGTGAATTAACATAGGGTTGTCATATGTTCTTTATGGTAAACTTCTCAAAAGAAGAACCATAAAGGGACAGTGTGCATGCTGAATATGAGTACTGTTGCAAATGTCTTGGCATGTATGACTTTTCTGGCATATATTGATGGAAAGTGTCTGTTGATGTGCATATATTGATGGAAAGTGTCTGTTGATGCTTTTTAATTTTGTTCTTATTTACTCATATTTGTGCCGGCTTGCAATTTCTAAGAAATACAAAAAAAAAAAACCCTTTAATTTATGTTGCTGTTTGCAATTTTATACATTTATGGCTTTACAGTGGTCTGGGATGCGATAATGATTTGGATAACATTGATTTTAATGGTACTTTCTGTCTCTTTTAAGGTTATTCTTCTTAGACAGCAAGTTTAAATTTTTTGCTTCTCATCTTCCTACTGGTCATCGGTTCTTAAGCAGTTTGTTTTCAATACAATCTGCTACCTCCTAAGGTATAACTGTTTGTTTTCTTCCATGGGAAGAGCAATTAGATTGTGGCTTCTGTTTTAAGCCATGCTAAGTCTATGGGAACTTTTCCACTTTTCGATCAGATTTAATGAAAAGATTAGAATATTTTGTCAAAGAAAAACAAAAATAATCAGATACATGAGTTATGATTTCTTTCTGTGAGATTTTAAATCCATATATTACAGAGGGCCACCAAATGCTTTGCTGGACTGTCCAGCGTATGGGTACATTTGCTATAGCCAATGACATGAACATTTCAAATCTTGGTGGAAGAGGGACGTCCAAATTTGGCTTGCAGTGTCTCTCTCATTGTATGAAGGAATTTGAAGAACATTTCCTTAGAAATGTGGCAATCGATTCCAGATTATTTTAGTAAGAAAGAAAAAAGGGGGAAAAAGAGTTGTAGCAGTCTCATGAAGCGCACATAATAGTTCACTAATATCTCTCCTGCATGGCAGTCTTAAGTTTGTTTTGAAACCTATTGTTGCATGCAACTGCTCTAAGAAACACAAAAACCGTCAGCATTCTTATGTTGTCTTACTTATGCATGTCAGTATGTGATACAAATTTTATGTTCGTTTCCCTGTCATATTTCCATTGATTATTCTGTCTTTCTCAAACCAATAGTGCTGCACTGAGATTTGTGTTCTGTTTGATGTATTCCAATATAGAAGTTTTCTGCCGATCAACAGAGAGGTATTCATATTTATATTTATTCCAATGTACAAGATTTGTGCCAATCAATAGAAAAATACTCATACCATCGAAATCTTTTCTTTTGAACAGTTCCTTGAACATTATGGAGAAGTAAGTATGTTGGACATAAAGGGTGCTGATGCTAGCAAGGTTGTTCTTGTTATTGGTATAATGACTCTTCATTCGTTTGGAGAGGGATCAGGTGTTGGAGTTTCCTTTGCTGGTTCAAAAGGACTATCTCAAGGTCTTCTGATAACCTTGGCTATAGCTGTCCACAATATCCCCGAAGGATTAGCTGTGAGCATGGTTCTTGCATCTAGAGGTGTTTCTCCACAGAATGCAATGCTGTGGAGTGTGATCACATCTCTGCCTCAGGTAATACCTGATTTATTCTTTGTTCTCATGGATGTTTTTGGCTTTCATGTCTTTAGTGACCTCGGGCATTAGTGAGGGTGTAACTCTTTAGGCCTTCGGTGTCCAGTATCTGACTGGCACTTTATTCTGCATATGGGATTCCTTTTAGTCAGTTTCGATTTTCTTATCCTAATTTGAATGTAAAAAAGGACTGGGTCTTTCCTTTGTGTCTTGTCTTCCATTCTTTTAGGATAACCTTTTCTTCAAAAGCTTTTATGACCCTAACAGCAGTGTCCACTTTTCTGGCCGCAGCCTATTGTTGCCGTTCCGTCATTCATATGTGCCGATACATTCCACAAGTTCTTGCCTTTCTGCACAGGCTTTGCTGCTGGGTGCATGATCTGGATGGTAGTAGCTGAGGTTCTCCCTGATGGGTTCAAGGTAACAAGACAGAAGCTTGTCAAGAAATTTTCATCACTGTATGGACCACAGCTTACTAATTTTCAAGAACTTGCATCTCTTGGTGATAGTGTGATGTTGTGCGGAGATGCTCTAGTTGCAGTAGATTTTGTGGTACGATCCCCAAGGGAACATGTGGCTGACAAGTGAAAGGTCTGGATTACTCATTTAATAGTCCAGATTGCTTATAAATATTGCCATTTTGATAGCTTCTAGCTCTCGATTCTTGAGCAATACAACCATTAGCTAATTTTTGGGTCATGTGACCAATCCAGATCTTTCACACATTTTCTATTGGTGCAAGAAGCATTCTTAAAGCCCATGGCTTGTATCATGAAGAAGAAGAAAAAGAAAAGATGAAGCACATGCACGTTTGCTTCTATGGTCATGATATTAATTCTTCATGTCACCTGCAGGAAGCCACACCATCTCAAGTTGCATCTGCTGCTACACTGGCTGTGGCATTCATGGAAGCTCTCAGCTCAGTTCTCCAGTCCTTTAGCCATGGCTACAGGTGAAATCAGGCTGCCTGTAGAACTTGCTTGGTCCTGTTCTTTAATTTACTATTTCTTTCCTAGTTTCTTTTTATAAAGGCTTGGGTTCCTTATTCATGAGGATATATGCTTTAGTCGGTACTTCCATCTATTCTTGTTGCTCATACAGGTAGCTATAGAAAGTGGCTCTCAAATTAAATGTCTTTTGCATGTTTGCCTTGGCGCTTATTCCAGTTTGTGAATGCTTGTGTTCATTCCTTGTTGCTTCTAGGAATTGCAAAACTGATTCATAATAAACCACAATGATTTTTATTTGATTAAAAAATGGTGCCAAAATGGATTTATTTAGTTAAAGAATGCAGTTCCAAAAAAACGTTGTCCGTCAAGTGAAGATGTTATAATTGACATTCATACACTGTATATTATGTTGAGCATAATATAAACAGTTTGGATCATCAAGCATGGTCCTGTCAAATCCAGAACTATGGGAAGTTTGTTGGAGACCCAGGCCATTGATAATGTAGGGAACACTTTTATCTGTCCCATAAACCTAGAGTAATGTTGATCCACTCGTCAAGACTTCTGGACTGTAAGCCATGAGCCCACATGTTTGTGACAAAAATGCCAGTCACATTTTATCTTGTGCCTCTCATTTTTGAACTCAACATTTCTCATTTGCATGAAAGATTTTGTGCTTTATTTTTTTATTTTCAATCATTTTATTATCAT
>JAYJMB010063727.1:15594-25788 GCA_036873735.1 Pouteria campechiana
TTTTTGAACTCAACATTTCTCATTTGCATGAAAGATTTTGTGCTTTATTTTTTTATTTTCAATCATTTTATTATCATCATTATTATTATTATTATTATTATTATTATTATTATTATTTTGCAGCTCTGAGGATGCATCTGGCTTCTTGGTCTCGTTACTTTTTGGTCTGGGGCCATTGCTTGGTGGTATCATTCTCATTGCTTTTGCACTAGCCTTCAGATTTCAACACTCCCTTTTAACTACGGTGGCTGCTGGCATTGCTGTTGTTCTTGCTGTCTGGCGGCCCCTTCAGCTATTTCTGTCTTCAAAAATGGGGCTTTTCATGATCTTCTTCCTCCTAGCTGCGGGCTCTGCCTTCTTCCAACTATCAACCTCTGGCTTATTGAGCCTTGCACGGCGCAAAAGGGCTTCTGTAAATGACCTGCAAGCAGCCAGTTTTTCAGTGAGTCCACTTACCCTACAGTCATTGTTAGCATGTGGAGCCATTGCCTTGCATGCTTTGGCTGAGGGGCTTGCACTTGGTGTGGCTGCACCAAAAGCCTATGGCCTGGGCCGTCACATGGTCCTTCCAGTCTCTCTCCATGGCCTCCCACGGGGTGCAGCTGTGGCGAGCTGCATTTTCGGGGCCAGCGACACTTGGCGTGGTGCACTTGCCGCAGCAACCCTCACAGGCTTTGCTGGGCCTTCCTCTGCGATTGGGGCGATTCTTGCAGGCATAGATTATAGTGGGCTTGATCACTGGATGGTTTTTGCCTGCGGCACATTGCTTCCAAGCTTTGGGAGCATATTCAGCCGTGCGGTGAGGTTGGATATGCGGCGGAGCATCTATGGGGTTGTGATGGGTGCAGGATTTGCCTGTGTGTGTCTGGCAAGCACTAGGCTGGTTTGCTTGCATACGCCCTATTGCAATTCAGCTCCAGAGGCTGTCACATGAGTGAAACTGAGCTTGGTGGGACCATGCTTTTGTAGAGTTCACAAGAACGAAAAATTATATAAAGAAAATTTTATATATATAATTTTTCGTGTTCAGTTTTGAGAATATTTGAAATGTTTTTTTTTTTACACAACTGGGACAGTGCTAGTCTCCCAATTGCTTGTTTGGTGTAATATTCTTAGATTTGATTGAACAGAGGAGGTGGCACAGGCTGCAGGGTTGCTATTGGCCCTAGAATCCCTTCCAGAACCCCTTATCAGGGTGACACGCTTTCCCAAAATCCCGTCCCCAAAGAGTCCATTTATGTCCTTGTTAGTTTCCAAGGTTAATTCGCATGATGAGCGGCAATTTATTGCAACGTGTAATATTTCGTGTTGAGGGAAGATTTGTAAATATTATCATTGCAAGATTGCTATGAATATGCTGTTTATAATAAGGTTAACTAACTCCTGTGATCTCTTACAAATTTTGTGTTTTTGTTTTGTGATTGGATTTTTGGCGATGTGGGGAACTTGCGATATGGAGAGTTTGGGATTAGATCCTGGTGGTCTTATGCGAAATCGAGTTTGTCTTTCATTTGAGCATGCTGTCTGGAAAGCCCCGTCGCTGCTAGCTCTAAAAGATATATTTTGGTGGACTCGTGTGATCGAGATTGGTGATTGTGCTTCAATTCTTGGGAGAAAACTGCGAGATGCATTCTGGATTGGCTGGTTCAGAACATTTGATACCAATCAGACTGATCGCGAATGCCAGAAGAAGACCACATAAGGTTCTGACGCAGATGAGGACTGGATGACGATGATAAAAGTCCCTGAAGGTAATTTGGACCCGATCTTGGGATCTTCTGCTATCTTGCATTGCTTTTTTGCCGTATACATCAAACTTGACCTGGATGAGGAATCAGGGGTGATGCAGAGGCAAAAGCTGCAAGGTAGCTGTTTGGCCCTGCGTTTATACAGCGTGAAGGCGCTTTCAAGCCCTCAAGAATGCTTCTGCAGTTTTTGTGAATGTTTAGTAAGTGTTTCAAAAGTGCTTTACCCCACCGTGAAAGGCTAAAAAAGTGCGATTTGACAGAAACTTCAAAATGAAGCTTCTGCGGTTCACTTTTATGGTTTTCACCTCCAGGTCAAAGGCCCTAGGTCAGGTTCAGTTTTCTTTGACAGTTTCAAAAAGTTGCAACTTTCTTCAAAAATTTTAAATTGTCCAACAAGGTCTGGGCAGAAATAAATCTGAAAGTTTTAACGACATTTTCTTAAATGTCGTCCAACTATCCATTCATGGTTACCCGATTTTGTAAACAATGCCCTATCTCTGAGCATCCTCGTGCTTTCCAAAATGTAATATACATTTCAGTGTAGACTTGTGTTATCAAAGCCGAAGCCCGCTGATGGGTTGAACCGGTCATTGGCCGGTTTGATCTAGCCCAATTCAGTTCAATCATAATTTTTTGTTAATTTTAATATTTTAATAGAATAAAAGGATGAATTAAAGTAATATAGCATTATAATAAAATATTTATATATTTAAATTAATATCTATGATCTAGATTTTTTAAAATTATGTTTTATTGTTTTCTTAATTGTTCTAAAAATATATATAAAAAAATAGTTCATCAGGTTGAACCAACTGATTGAACTGTGAACTAGATGCTTGACTACTTTAACGCTGAAACTCCTATTTGGAGCTTTTAAAAATAGCTTTGTATGTAAGTGCACTTTAATAAAGTATTTAAATCTTACCAAGCTAAACAGGTATTAAAATACATAACATTTTAGCCAGAAGGTGGAGAAAACCATCCGTGTATTGCGAATATCTCGTATAAGATATTTAGGGTCTGATAGCTAGTTACAAAATTTCTTTATACATTTTTCAGATATAATATCTTAACTATCATAGCACAAGTCTATTTTTCGTGTAATTTTATATTTTAATTATTTTTTTACTTTTCATTAAAAACCTCGCCTTTTTCCATTCACTTTTCTTTCTGACACGAATCCCTGAGGTAATGAGTTTGCGTTGCTGCCACACCCGTGGAACAATCCATCTAAACGGAGCCTTATATTTTAAATTAATAAATATTTTAAAAATAATAAAGACTCCTGGATGTAGATCTATGCATCCAAATTACTTGGGCAATGAATTCAGCACTGAGAATAGCGACAACAATGTGGGGTTGCTCCTTGGACCAGTACGAGGGCGTTCCCAATTCGCTGCACGCATGCACGCCAGCAACATTGTGCCCGGCGCGCATGCGATTGGCACTCCACTCTCTCGAGCAAAGCCAAAGAAAGCAAAGCATGCCTCATTTTCAATTTCCAGCATTTCCCGCCCACTGAAAATGCCTGGAAGAATGGGTGGTGGTGGTGGAATGGCCAAGCAGAAAGCAGAGAGCGGAAACTCCTACGAAGAAGCTCGCAAACAGAGGCTTGGAGACAACCTAAAGCGCTTTGAGGTCTCTTTCTCGCTCTTTCTCTAAACATTAAATGCCTCTTCATCCAGCTGCCGAATGGCCGATTCAGAATATACAGACACTCCTATTAGCGCTTTGGTTTGTTCTTTGAATCTGGTTATAGTAATAAAAGTTATCTGTGGTTTGTTGATTGAGTCTTGCTATAGTAATAGAAGTTCTCCTTGTACCAACAAGTCTTTCACATTCATGTGCGTATTGGAGAAAATGGTCCATCAACCAATCTGAAGTATCTTTAATGGCTGCGGCAATAAACATCTTGCAGTTTACGTGGACCGCAAGTCTAAACGGGCACCGCAAGTGGCAAACCAGGCTATTGCTTGCAACCCTTAAACGAAGGAACCATAAGTCCAAAACAGGGTCCTAGCAGTGCAATTGTTGAATAGAATATCTACTCAACGTCTAATTTCCTAAAGTCCTAGTTTTGAGTGTGCTTGCTTCAAGTAAATTGTGAAATGTGTGTCTGGGTGCGGGTCTGGACCCTACATGGTGGGAACAATGTTTCCTGTATATTTGACGTCTTTGAAAAATTTTTTTTGGTGAGCAGCGGATACAATGTCATGAAATGACGATATATGTATACAACGCACAGAAGAACTAGTTGATTTCATTTGCAATCGAGTATTCTAAATATAAAAATAACTGGTTAATTTCATTCCCAATTGAGGATTTTAAATATAAAAGTTAACTTTTTAAGTTTATTGGTTGTCTTATATAGCATTTTTTGTGTTTTTAAAGAACTTTTATGTCAAGTAGTTTTAAATTTGTCTAAACAAGGTTCATCTCTACATAGCCGTTTGGAATTTTTCGAGGAATACACATTCTTGCTGAAAAAATTAGTGTGGCACCATCTTGTACTACACCTTTTCTGCTATTTTGATGTTGTGTTTTATTAGAAAAAAATATTTGAATATTAACTAGTCACATTGATTTACAATATGCTATCTAATTTACACAAAGTAAATTTGTCATGGATGCTAGTCTCATGCAATATAAGCTATTAAAAAATGTACTTGTATGTTTCTTTACACCATTGGAAGTTACATTAGCAAATTCGATTATTGTTTCCTTGACATTTTTCTCATAAACATGAAATAAGTGATATATCCAAATATCTTTTTCTCCAGCCATCAATATCTCTCTCAATAGTGATATTGTGGACTTGGTGGGACAACTTTAGCCTCCCGAGATCATTGAACTATTCAAATTGTCAAATTGCCAAGTATCAAGTTGACTTTTGATTGGAAAAATTGTCACTGGCATAAAATCAGCCATTGTATAGCATCTTTTAGGTTGTCCAATCAGTTTGATTTTAATCGCATGCTTCATTCACAATGAGGCCCAAAATTTTGATGGCCTGGATTGGCCACTATGTATTGTTCTTGGCTTTCCCCAATTTAATTCTTGCCAAAAAAGAGGTTTGGAAGTTGCTTCAATAGATCCTGAAATTAAAAAGCTCAACCAAAATAGAAAAAGCTACAAGAAAAATTAAAAACCTCACCTAAACCCACTACATGTTTATGAAATGTACATGGCAATAGTCAACTAGATATTAGGTGCTTAAAGCAAAAACTTTCCTAAGATATATGAAGAGGAAATATAATCCCTTCGTAGCATGAATTTGGCTTGTCAAATTTAGGAATGCAATATGGGTTGGGTTGGTGCATCGCGGCCCAGTTGTTAAAAAACCCTAGTCGAACTCAACTTAAATTGTGGTCTGATTTTCAAAAATTTAACAACCTAATTCCAGGTTCTTTGGAAAATGCCAATGCAATCTTCCTTGATTTGGAACCCTAATTCTAAGTAGAGAGATCAGGAAAGATCGGTTGGAGAGGTAAGAGATTAGGAGTTGACACTTCAATTCTCTTTTCTTTTCTTTTCCTTTTCTTTTACAGTTTCATATGAATTCAAGTTGTATTGCCCAAGACCTATTCTTGATCTATTATAATCTTCAATTTTCTTCAGCCCAACCTGACTTGCATGCATGAGCCTCACCATCCAAAAAGCCTACATGGAAATGAAAAAAAAAGCTATAAACTAATCTATTCCTAACTGATTCTTTCATGAAGATGATTTTTTAACTACATTTTTATCTTTCTTGCATTGAAGGATTTGGGAATTGTAAAGCTTTCGAAAACCCTATCTGAGATTTCAAACTCTGGGAGTAAGGTAAGCTTAAACACTTTTCCTTCTTTCAAGTTTTCTGCAACTTTGCTCACTATGTATTGATTTATTTGGTGATTTGGAGGTCTCATTATTAATCTTATCCAATTTTTTTTGCCTCTTTTGTAGCAACATCATGGGAAGCCAAGACCAAAGAAAAGCATAGAGGTGTCAGAATTGAGACGCTCTTCACGAGAAAGGAATGCTGTTACCTCCTATCGTGAAGTGAGGCATCTATCTCTTCTAGGTCCATCGAACTTTGAAGTTGCATAAGAACACAAGCTTGACATTGGTATTTATGAATTGTTGTTGTTCTCCTTGTGCACATGACACATATTTGTTTATGTGAACAGGTTATCATTTTTAAAAATTGTGTACGTTTTGTCGAATTCCTCAAAACAGAAGCCATGTAATTCACTTATGTTAGTCTTTAATAATAGTTGACCTCTTCTGAAAGAACCTAGGTAATTTGATGTAAGAGAGGTATAAAAGAGAAGCAAAAAAGATATGAAGGCCAAATGGGTGATGTTGGTGAGGTATTGGGATAAGGATAAAATAGAAGATAAGAATCAAGACAAGATTCTAATGATTATGGGATAAAATAGAAGATTAGAATAAAAACAAGATTCTATGATGATTATAGAAGAAGAGAGTTAAAGATGGAAAATATATGCTCTTTTCATGGACTAGATAGGAACAATGATGAAAAAGAAAGGGATGTATTGAGAGTATTTACTTTGTTTAAATATAGGTAAAAGTGTTTCGTTATGTAGAAAAAAAGTTTAAATTGGGTATATAAAGCTCTTATAACCCTTGCATGTGCCTTCTACATAAAAAACCAAATTAAATTTTATGTCAAGGTCTAGTTTTGAGTAATATTATCAGAACCAAATTGGTAATCAAACTGGTCAATCCTCTGGTTTAGTTTGAACTGGTTAAAGGAACTGGATTGAATTTTGATATCAGCATTATGTAATTATGATGTAATAAGTTTTTTATAATTTTAAAATTGTATAAAATATTTTTAAAGTCAATAATTATCTGTATAAAAGACACACAATAACTAGTTAACAACTAGAAAACAAACAAAACTATAATAATTTGAATCAAAATAAAAAAATGGTTGTTATGTAGGCATATTTGATATTTTTGAAAAAGTGTATGCATATGGATGAAATTATTGGTATATTAGGCTATCCATCTACTTTTTTTAATAGTTAATAACAATTTTGTTTTTATTTTATTACCTCATCAATATATATATTTTTTCCTTAAGATAACATCGCACATACATTCTTTTTACATTACCTACAGTTTCCATCTGTTTCGCCTCCATCCAAATAGACTTTGGTAGATCATTTCTATTCATTTTCAGTCAATGATGCATGGTAAAATAAAATAAATGGTTAAAACATGAACCCTAGGGTCCTTAGTGAATGAGAACAAGAAGTTAAAAAAAAATAATTTGGAAAAGTACAGAAAAAGATAGGAAATGATGCAATGTGATGGGGTCATGCTTAGAAGATAAAATAAGTAGACTTTTTTGTATGAAAAGATGAGAAATAATAATTGGAAATATAAGTAATGATAAAGAAAATTAGGCTTATTTGGTAGTTAAAATGTTAAGTTACATTATAATGGGTTGTAAAAAACGGATGAAAAATTACCCGCCCCCTTTCGCCATTCCCAAACAGAGCCTGATAGTGGAAGATTAGAAAAGATGTATCAAAGCTTCTATACACCTGATTTTGCATTGGCGACCAAGACATAAGCCACTAATGAACATTAGGTAGCAGTACTAAATCCATCTTTGAAATGGAGACAAAGCAGAAGAATCTAAAAGTACAGGAGAAGACAAATCTAGCTGCAATGGAGATGATAATGCTATGTTTGGTGATGATGAGGATGATTTGTAGAATTTTTGGTCTTTGCTTTGATCTTTGGAGTGAATGTTTATGTTATTAAGTTGATGACTTATTACTTTGAGTTTATATTTTTAAATATTTGAGTTATGATATTTTATATTTTGGATTCTTTTGAGCTTTAATCCTTTTGAGTGATATTGATTCATTGAATTGTAATATTGAATGTTAGATGAATTAAATTTGATATTTCCATTAATCTTAATGATTGTGGATTAGGGTTATATTTAACATTTAAATACTTATATCATTCTATTCTTACAAATTTGAGTTGCTATTAATTTATTTATGAATTTTATATAATGTGCATCTTTCTTAATAGGTGTATGCCTTGTGCCTAGACCCCAAAAGCCCTTCCTTTGCGCCTTGATACGCCTTGATACATCTTGTGCCTCAAACAACTATAAAAATAGCAACCTATATTAGATCATTGGCCAATGCTAAGTCATCACATTGAATAACAAGATCACCTTTCTTGTCTCAAGTCCAAGGATATATTTAAACTAATTTTTGGTTAGTAGATCTAGTCTAACAATTTTGGTTGCTAAGTCGAAGATTTAGCGAGATTCTTTAATGTGTATGTCCAATTGAGCTGACACTAGTACCTGTAGGAAAATGAACTATACTCCCATGTGGTGAACAGACCAAATAAAAAATGCATAGCGACAATGGTGATTAAGCCACCTGAGTGAACAACTAGTTCATAAATCGTATGGGATCACCACAAGTAAGATTCAACATTGGTTAACAGTGTATGAAATTTGAGAGTTGTGGGGCTTCTGTCCCTAAGATAATTTGTAATTTCTCTCTATGCGCTTGTTAGAAATCTAAAATGTCTAGAAATGTGCTGCAAATCCATCTCAAAATATTAGTTGCACAAGTCTTCCATCTCACATCACCTTATGCCCTTTCTGCTAAATTTTCAACCATAATCAGTTTTACACTTCTATGTGCATGTATAAATGACACATGTAGAGTACCTACATGGAGGTGTGATATTTCCTTCTTTGGTCATTCCCTACTAGAAAGTCTCAATTTCACCATCTGGTCTGATCATTAAAAGTGCAATAGAAGCCACCAAATGACTTTTGTTTTCCCATTCTTGTAACAGGTTGATGTGGATCTACGATGCTTGCGAACAAGGTTGACGACCTGAGCTTCAGATTATGGGTTGTATTTTTTCATGACAACTATTTCCTATTGTGTTTATTGGTTGTCAATCCTTTGTTCAATTGTTTTCAGCCGTATTGGAGGATCATCCAGTGTGGTCAAAGAGGGTAGAATTGCATCTTATGAAGAACGCTTCTCTGCATTGGAGAATGCGAAAAAGCTTCAAAGTAAATTAAAATTTGGTCACCCATCTTTCGTCAAATCAATGCTTCGATCACACGTGTATAGCTGTTTTTGGCTGGTAAGGCACTTTTCAAACCGAAGATAATCAGTTTCAATTATAGAGGAAACGGATCATTGCTTCTGATATTGGAGGTGCATTGATTTGCTCAGTCCATAATCTCTATATGGAGATCCATGACAAGGTACTCTTGCCTTGAACAACATGCCCATTTTGTATGGGACGCACCTCATAAATCTGCCTAATGGAATGTTTGGGAACTTCGAATTAGAAGCTTTGTGGTATCCCTTTCCACTGCAGGGCCACGATATCAAGTTCGGTCCCTACTTGAACTTGACGGGCTCAGTTTGCTTGGAATTGGAAATTTATGGACTCGCTTCTAGATGCTACTTGCCTGTTTCTCAAATGTTAAATGTAGGAGATCTCAACCATACTTGCTTCATATGGTCACAGGGTCTACCCCGCATATTTTGCAAAGATCACCTTCCTACAACTGAGCTGAAAATGATCTTGGAGGACGAAAATGGCTCTGAATATGATGCAATTTACCTTGGTAGAAAAACAGGTCTTAGTGGTGGATGGAGAGCTTTTGCATTGGATCATCAGCTGGATGATGGAGATGCTTTGGTATTTGAATTGACAGCGCCCACAAGATTCAAGGTATTGTTTCTCTAGTATTTATGTATACGAAATGATGAAGATGTTTAGATAGGCGGAAGGGAGGCCTTCACTTGAGAAGATGTTTCACTTATCCTAGTCAACTTAACCTTTTCTATGCTAAAATCTATCTTTTTCATCATCAACCATATATTCTTTTACAAAAATAACTATCTATTTTGAACTAACCATTATTTTACTGGCATCATTTCCTTTCCATCCCTTGAATGAACATTACATTCCTTCAATCCAAACAGATGCTGGTGGAAGAAATGCTGCTTGGTCACAGGGCGGTAGTTAACAGTGACAGTGGCCACCTTCCTACTAGGATTTGGTATTGGTAGCTCCAGCATCCTATTCTGGTGTGTTCCTCATCAGCTGTTGAGATCACCCCATTGTTTGACAGCCCACTTTTAATGGCATTGAGGAAATTGTTAAATCTGCTGGCCTCTTGGTATATATCCATGCATATGGTGTCACTAAATATGAAGTCCCAAATTACAAAACCAACAAATCCCAAGCAAGATTGAGACTTCCAACAAGCTTTTACATGGAACTCTGTTGCATGCATCCAGCAGGGTTGCATTCCTCATGCAAGCAGCATAACCATGGACGCTTAATTAGGTGGAGTCTCTTTCAGCTAATTTTCTCTTCTCATCATATATCTTTATTGAAATATCATCCGTTTCCTGGCTTGAAC
>JAYJMB010063738.1:0-25787 GCA_036873735.1 Pouteria campechiana
AGTATATTTAGGAATCAAATAGGTGCAAAAGATGAAGTATTAGGAGAATAAAATATGACATTTTGCATTCTCATTAACCTTAATATTACTCATATGTTTTTGCTCATCATCAAAACTCAGCTGGTTAATCACATTCATCATCAAAATCAAGTTAAATAAAGGAGGTTTGGATCAACATTCTACCTTTCAAAAATATAAAACATGTATAATGCAAAATGAGAAATAAAATATTTTACTAAAAACATATAGCTCCCCCTTACTAAGTGCATCTACTAATGATATTCTAATAACTCCGCTTGAATGAATGCACCAATCTACTTCTAATTCACTATTTCTCCCCCTTTTTAACATAATAAAAAATACTCAAGGGAAAGAAAATGAATAAATAGAAATTATGGAAGAAATACAAAGAGATAAACATTCAAAACTTGTATTTCATTGCTAAATGATTGATTTATAAAGTTTACAGAATATATGAACACAATGAACAAATTCATCATACATTTGGACAACAATATAGAGAAAACAACAACATAGAGAGAAAACAATAATGCAATGAGCTAAGGTTTCTTAGGAGGTGGCTTGGTTCTCTTGGTGTAGGTGAGAGGAAAGAAGTTAGGGTCTTCATAGGGTGGGATAGGATGGGTGGGAGGGGAAGGCTATGTGGGAGGTTTTGGTTTCGGAGTTCTAGGTTTCCTAGATGCAACTGATTTGTTTCTAGATGGAGGTGGAGGAGGAATGAGGGTAGAATCTTTAGGTATGGTTGTGGGTGGTTCTTTGTGTTAGGATTGTTGTATATGATTTTGATGCTCACAAAATTTGCATTAAGACTTGATTCATGTTGAGTTTAAAAATCTTGAATTTTGGACATTTTAAATTATTATGCAAGCATGTATGGAAAAATGCTATGATCCATGTTACATTTAACCTTGTTTATCATTTGGTAATATGTTGGATCATATGTATATATATATTTGCATGGATAAACATAGTGTGCTTGATTCATAGTATTTACTCATGTTCCATAATTTGTGCAAATTATAAATTTCAAGGCAGCAAAGTGGCAAGTGCAAAATTTTCCAAGTGCAGAACTGCAACCACCTACACCAACCGTCTACCACATAAAAGGATTTGAACTACTGAAATTAAGAATGTTGCATCAAGAAATCAAAGAAGAAAAACATAGACTTCGAGCAAATGTGATAATAGTAGCCTTTTTTTGAGATTTTACATTGAAAGAATGCAATATCATCCTAAATAGAGAAAAGAAGCGTGTCTTTGTCTGAAATGAATAGATGAGTGGCCATCAATCAATCCAAAGTAGCAAAATACATCTGAGCTCTTGCTTTTGGCATGCAGAATCCTTCAGTTACTATTTTTGGCAATAAATGGCATTGCAAGCTTTCTAGCTATATATATCTAATTAAAAGTAGTGCATTTCAACAGTAGAAGACTCAAAATGGTCTTCTACATTCAATGCTACTCATCTACCTCCAACGGTTGAAATTTAAGCTAGGTATAAGAAGATAATAAATTGCTCAAACGAACAAGATACTAAGAGGGTAAAAGAGGAAAAGAAGAAGAAGCAGGAGCCTTTACTCTTATATTCTTTCTAAGCTTTAACTTTCAAAAAGAGCAACCAGAAAGCCATCTGTGTTAGAACCTTCTTTAGCATTCATCAAACACACCCAACTACAATCTGGGAAGATTATATTACTTCTACACTCAAACTTTATATATTTCTTCCCCTGTGCTTTTAGTACGATGCTTTGTAACAGTTTACTTCAAACTTCTATATCCATATTGTTGTAACTGCCTTGAGTTGGTAGTGTAGACCAATCTCAAAAAGAGCTGTGGCTGTGTATTGAAGCATGTCTTATAGACAAGACTTATCTAGATTATGCCCTCTAGTGCTGATCTAGAAGAGAGCTTATGACACTGAGTTATGCCCCCTGGAGCTGATCTAGAAGAGTACGTGTAGCACTAAGTTAATGCCTTCTAGAGCTGATTTAGGAAGAGTGCTTGGTGTACTAGTTTATGCCCCATATACCTAGAATTTAGAATAGTGAAGGGTGCACTAGTTGATGCCCCCTCAAGGTAGAATTTAGAGGAGTGTAGGGTACACTATTGTATTCCATTATATGTGATAGTGGAACCCAAGGCAGAAGGGAGTGTACTCTTGGAAGAGTGGAGTAGAGTAGTTAGCTCAAACCAATATATATCATGTGTGCTATTTGTGTTTATTTTACTTTTCTGCATTTAAAGCTTTATCATTTATTTATCTCAATTTGCACATAAGCAAGAAGAATATGGAATTTGGCTAAATTGACGTTAAGTGTAACACCTGAGGTGTTGAATTTTGATAATTAGGTATTGATTAATGGAGAAACATGATTTTTTGATGAAATGATTCAAGTATGTATAAAGTATTTGAAAGTTTATGAAGTTGTGCCAACTAAAATTATATGTGTATGATTATGTAACATGTATATAGGTTAATCGAGGCAAATTTGGATATAATTATGTTAGTTTATATGAGGAATAAATGATGAAAAAAGAATGAAAAAAGAAGGGTAAAAAATATCAAAAAAATGAGGGAAATAAGGCCAAGGTAGTAAGTTGATGTTGGCAGCATTGCGTAAGGCAATGGCATCGGGGGGAAGCATCGAGATAGCACCGGCGGCGCTAAAATGGATGTTGATAGCTATAAAAAGCCCGACCCAATTTTTTTCCCTAGCCATTCTATTTTCTGAGTTTTTTGTACCATCCTTTCTCCCCTTTTTGCCTTAGCCCAATTTAACTCAATTTCTAGCTATTTTAGTTAGGAAATTATCTTACCTAGCTAGAAAAGCTTATGATTTTTTAGTTAAACCCAATTTTTATCTATTTGAACCATGAAAAATTGAAGAAAATGAAAGAAACATTGGATTTCCACAAAATGGAAGGTGCGATGGGGACCTAGGAGCTTGGTCATTCATTTGGGGAGGACGACGATGCTTGAAAGTGAAGGTAAGCTCAATTTCCCAACCAAATCTCAAAATTTAGATTTTAGGGTTTTAGGGAAATGATGAAATTTTGGGCTTAAATTGGTGTATGTGGTCATAAATTCATGAGAAAATTATTTAATATAATGATTATGATGATTTGACATGAAAAATTATGAAAATTGCAAAGCTAGGGTTTCTATGAATAGTAAAAATTTAAATTTTTTGATTTTGATTGAATTAATCATGGGGTATAGAGTGGTTTGGACTAGTGGAATTGAGTTGTGGGCTGTGCTTTAGTTAGGGTTTAAAGAGGATTTTTATGTTTGGGCTATATAAGTTGTGGATTGAATAAATTAAAAGATTAAATAGGATTGTGGCCATGTATAGGATGATTTGAGAAGGAAGAAAAGATAGAGCAGGAGAAAAGTGATTTGGAGCTAAAGTCCTTAGGTAAGTAGGCAACCCCCTACTTGATTTGAATAAATGGATGAGGATAGTAGTTATCCCATGTTTATTCTAGGCATGTGTGTTTTGTATGAGGGATTGTGGATATCCTGTGCTTATTTAAGATTAATATTTGTCGGGTATGACAAATGCATGAATGTTGGATTGTTGGGATAGTGTATCCACAAATTCATTCTTTATTATGTTTGTTATACATGATTGTTGGGGATTTGGAATATCCCATAGTCGAAGTGGTCCATGAATTAGACATGTGAGTGTTGGGGATAGAAAGTATCTCATATTATTGTGTTATTCTTGTATATGGATGTCTTCTAAATGAATGAAGATAGTGAATATCCCAAGTGTGTGATGGAAAGAATAGATGGGATGAGTATATCTCATGTTAAGATTTGATAGTATGTTGTTATATTGATGTGTTTTCATTTCATGAATTAATAGGGAAAGTATAATTCCTTATTGTGATTTTGTTAATGGGTGATAAAGATGAGATAAGTGATATCCTATAGCTGTGTAAGTGCCATGATATGTAAGAATGGAATGAGGATCATTCCATAATAGTATAGATATGTATAATGACGTAATGTGCATTGAAGGCATAACTGTAATATTATGCCTGTTTGGCATAATTAGATATGTGAGGCCTGCATGACATGTAAGATAATATGAGATGCCTATATGGCATGTATTTTGGTATGTTGAGCCAAAGTGTCTTGGATGTGATGAAAAGTGCTGGAATGACACTATATGATAGTATGCACTAGAAAGATATAAGGTGTGCATGGAAAGAATGAGAATGCGAGCCTCATGGTATGGTTGCCTTGGATTGTACATCTCAAGATGAGATGGAAATGTATTTTGTTTATGATGTTTAAATTTGAATTATTATTGTATTTGATATGTTCTAAGTGAAAACATATTGTTTCAATTAATTATTGTTTTATTTTATCTATGCCTACTTACTGAGTTGCCTAAACTCATGCCTTCTTATATTAAATTTTTAGTTGACAGGCTAGGTGGAGACTCCCAATTGAGGATTGGGATAGATGAGTGAGATTAGAAGATAATTGATGGTATGGTAAAGTAATGAGATTGGAATCCCATTGAAGTTTGTAATTTATTATTTAATCAAAAGATTGTATGATTGGATTAATTTGTAAATAATATATGGCATGTCATAGTAAATCATTTAAGTATGAGATTATATATGGATTTGTATTAATCTAGGGTAATGTATTGCCATCATGAAACGGTTTCGATCTTGGGTGGAGCTGTGAGTATGGGTGTGAGTGTGTAAATATAATTGATGTCATTTGATTATAGAAATGTAGATTCCATTTGATTTTATACATGTATATCAAATATAACTATATATATTTTAGAGCAATCCCTGCTAGATTTTAGTGAAGATATTTTTCGAGAACTAGGGAAATTATGAGAGTATGATAAGATTTCCCTTATGACTAAGGGAAATGGTAGTGTTCCACATCGGCCCTGGTGTGGCATGGTCAAAACACATAGTGTGGGGGTGCGGAGCGTTACATTAAGCAAGAAATTTTTATAAACCCAATTCATCCCTCCCTTCTTGGGTTAAGCCAATCTAGCATACTAAAGGGATCAACAAGTGGTATTAGAGCAGGCTTGATAAATAATTTTAGTGATCCATTTGGATAACCTAATCATGTCATCCTTCATGTTTACCGAAGTATACTCCACCTCTCAACTTCCATATTTTGATGGAATAAGTTTTATTCAATGGAAGAGGAAATTGGAAATATATCTCATGGCCAATGTTCCCAAGCTTTGGAAGATCATTTTTATTAGTATAAGTGAGGATGAAAAGAGAGCAAGGTAAGAAAATATCAAGGCTATAGATGCCTTATTATATGCACTCTGCCCGACCATTTGCAAACATGTCTTAATTTGTAAAAATGCAAGAGAAATGATGGATAAGTTAAAGACATTTTTAGAAGGGCAAATAGATATACATTCAAATGATATCAAAGTTGTTGTTAAGATTAATTTGAATGCAAAAGATAGAAAAGAAAAAGAAAAAAAGATGATCAATTTGTGGAAGCTAAAGAATTACAAATCAAAGAACTATCACAGATTGAGAGGGAGCAATATAAAGAAGAGATTTAAATTCAAGAGGAAATTGCTAATCGTCAAACTCAAATTGAAGATATCAAAAAGGCCGAAGTAATCGAAAAATCCTCTTAGGATAAAAGAGAGCAACTTGAAAATGAATAAGAAAAGTAAAGAAAGACAAGGTCATTGATAAGTAACAAAAAGAAGAAGAAGAAGAAGTGGTCTTCCTTAAGGAATATAATTGAGCACCTTTCATCAAGAAGTTATAATTTCAAGAAAGAAGATTATGAAAAGAAGATTCATCAAGCTCCTTCAAGAGAAAAATGGCTTTTTAAGACTAGATGAAGAAAAGTATATTCAAAGAAGTGAGAGGCTAAGTAGGTAAGGTAAGTACAAGTATGGCAATTCAAACCCAAATTCTCTTATGCTCGTACTAAGTACATCTATTCATTTGATTTTAATATAGACTCATTTGTACATGAATAGGATTTCAAAGCTTAGTCTATAATAGAAGAACTTAAGTTAACTAAATTTATAGTGCAAATATTGAAATAAGAAAAAGATCTGTAGAGCTAACTAATAATAAGGAAACAAAGCATTATTTAAATAACCAATATATTTTGAGGATAAGTATGACAAGGAAGCACATAATTCATTTGAAACTTTTAAAATAATAAAATATAAAGATGATGAATTGTGCTCAAATTGATTGAAAACTCATATTTGATTAGATTAATAAAATAAGTTGATCCAGCATGTGAGGCCTTCAAAGAAGTTAGTTGTCATAACATTGCTACATACTCTAGATGTCACTAAATATACTACCTTGGATTTGAATATATATATATATATGTATGTATATGTAGATGAATTCATTACTTTCAGCCAAATCATTTTGAAAAATGAATATTCCTTAATATGATTATAATCCCAAGGCATAGTTAAGCCTATTTTGGAACCTCACAGTTTAAGATCTTGAATAGGAATTCCATTCTTAGTCACTCCTTTTGTAATCTTCAATAAGGCTTGGTCTATTAAGATAAAACAATTTGGATAATGACTTGAATCTTGATGAATGTTTCAAGGACATCCACATATCATGAACTATTCAATTCTATGCATTAGTATTATCGTTCATGACTATGTTACTTGAACCTGCTTAAATTGAAATTATGCAATTCAGATAATCAGTGTTCAAACACCAAAAGTGCTTGATATGTATGAAATAACATGTTTGAGATGAAATAATATGAGATTAAAGAATAATTATGTTGATATTTGAATAACCAAAGAACCTTACAAAGCGATGGGTAGAATAGGATTTAAGTTAAACATTTAGAATATTTTAGGACTATGCATTTCTGGGAGCAAAACCTTTTAGGTGCCTATGAGAACAGCCTCTTATTGTTTCAAAAGGTTCTATATAAAGTAGCAATTAGGGCTCACACTCTCCTTACTTAGCAGCCTAAAAAGACTAAGCTCAGAGTTTCTCCAATCCTCTTTAGTACCCAACCTTTTCATACTCCTACTGATTTATGGCCCCTAAGGTGGCAGTCTATAAAACTTGAGGTAGAGTGAAGTGACCTAGAACATAAGGAAAGACTTCCTCAGCTTAACCTTCTACTTCGAGAGCAGAAACTATGTTTAGACATGATCACATTACAAGATGTGAAGATAATTTCTCATCTTCAATGAATGTGAGTAGAAGAAATGTTGAGATGGAAGGGGTAAAAATGTTTGATTTAAATTCAATTCCAGTAGAGGCTGTTGGAAGAAAATGTCGGTCCCATTCAGATGGTGACTCAAGAAGGGAATTGAATTGAGTCTTTAAAATTTTTGGCCAGTTAAAGATTAAAGTGCAAGTGTAAATAAAATACTGATAACATAATGCACTTAGATTGATATTTTTATAGTGGCTTGACCCTTCACTTGGGTTCCTACTCCACTTTTCGTCTTGGTATACTCAAGTTTCACTAACACTTTTTGATCAGTAATCTCTTGATTATAACACCTTGCCTTCTGAGGCGTTACCTGTACAATAACAGGAGAAACCATGGCTAGAGTCTCCCCTGAATCTGCCCACTTTAACCTATACATCCATTCATAACAATCCACATACGCCCAAAATCTTAGCCTGTATACATGATAATAGTGTAGAAATTTACTTTAACCCTGTTTATTAGGTGACATGCAATGGTTTAGGAGTAATGCATAGGTTACATTATTTACATTATCGATTCTTTCACAATTTACACTTTATAATTATATACATGTCCAAAATATAACAAAGAGGGGAAAACTATTAACAGTCATGGTTTATCCCTTTTTTGAGCTCCAACCCCTTGTTGGACTCTGGCTTCTAACCTGTCAGCTAAAACCATAATAAAACAAGTAAGTCTGGGTGTCTCAATAAGCAAGCATCAATTAAATAATAATTAACATAATCACAAGATATAACATAACCTATGAAATTACCTAATGGAACTATTATCATGGCATTATTCAATTTTGTTAATAGTACTTCTCACCAAAGGTTTAAGCTCCTATTAATCTCCAAGTTATCCATTCATCATTATTGTATTTGAATCATAAGCATCACATTTATTTCCTATGATGGTTCTTAAAATGTACACTTTACCTACCTTTAATCATTGCTAAGCTCAAGAGGAATCTACCAAAGTGGACTCAGCCACAACAAAGTGGTCTAAACCACATCTAAGTGGCAACCTTAGCAATTTCCAAGTGGTCTAAACCATGTTTAAATGGCAACCACATAAATTTCCAAGTGGTCTAAACCATATCTAAATGGGAACCACATCAAAACCAAGTCGATTCCCTTTTCTTACTCAATTATGTACTCTGGTTCATCCCAGTAACTCAGCTACTACTGTTGCGAGATATACGATCACATGGCCTTATGATGTACGACCTCTCACCCTTGGTGCAACCTAGAGATTGCGAGTTCTCCTTTCACACCATTGAGTAATCAAAAGAGTCGCACACAATGGGCCAGGACTACCTCCCTGCCATTATAGGCGACAAAACAAACAAAGCCATTCATAGGCGAAATTACAATATCAAAGATACCATCCCAGCAAGCATTCAAACCCAAAACACATCCATAATCATTAATAGGCATCTTACTCATATATAAAACAATTCTATATTTCATTTAGTAATGCAATTTGATTTCATTACTAATCCTCAACCATTTATTAGATATTGAAATAACTCAAACTCATTTCTAATCTTCAATCTCTTACTAGACCTAATGGTATGCCAACTTATTTTATTACATTCAATTTCAAACAATAGTCAGCCTTTCCTTTTTTTTACTTCAATAATAATCAATTATAACAATTGTTTATTGTAATATGCTATTCTTGGAAGTTTTTGCATAATTCAAAGGTTTTTCACTCATATTTACCCTTAAAAGTGTCCACAATAGCAAAGGTATATCATATGTAATAAAAAATAACAACTTATGAAAAATTCAAAGTTTTTTTTGTACAACAAGCTACATAACGCATCATCCCAAAGGAAGATGTGTCATCCTCCACTAGGATGCATCATCCCAAAGGAATATGCGTTGTCCAAACTTATATTTGTGGCACATTCAAAACAGATTTTTCCATGACACGTCGTGGAATTGCACACCGCATCATGGAACCAACTGGACATTTTTCTACAACTTATTCCTTTGTAATGTAATTCATCCTATTACTTTCCTACATGGTCCATCTTCCCATTTTTCATTATTATACATTAGAACCATACATAACCATATAATTATGATGAAGAGAGAAGAAAAATTCAACTAATATCATTCCAAATCCAATCTAAATATATAAATACACTTCACTTATTATCATACCATAGTGCCCGGAATACAATCTTAAAACAAACTTCATATATATCTCAAAATGTAAAACCTGCTTACCTTATACTTAACCTATACACTTCTTCTTTACTTCAAGCTTGTTACTTTCCAAGCCAACCTTCAATTTGTAATTCCTATACTCAAAGTACAGGTTCCACTATTATTAAAGTGTAGTAATTAACTATCAGACTCATCTACTACAAGTTCTATTTCACATGTATTATAGATCCTAGTTTAAAACTTCTTCTATTACTCATCTTATCCCTGATTAAGAGATGATTATGAAGTCATTAATAGAAGTTATTCATACTCTACCTTTCTTAGTAACATTTCATCAAACATATATAGTGCAGTTTTCAGAATTCAACATAATTATCATCTATAATTGGAGATTTTATCCAAACTACATTTAAACACGTTTTTACAAGACTTATGCCATAATTCACTAACTAACATCCATTCTATTACTCAAATCATGTTTTTCCTAAAAGCCAACTCCACAATCATGATGATTTGCTTTATAACCCAAAATTTAGAAATTCTATCTAATAGAAACTATTAATTAATTAACAAAAATCATTACCACTTACTTTACTCCAAATAGGATCCAAAGAAGTTAAGTTATAAAATGAAACTGAACTTTCTCTTTAACTTCCACAGCTCAATTTTACCAAATTCCATGTTCTTTTGATACCAGAGTAATGCAAATCAATATGTCATTTTCTAGCAGTTTGCATCAAATTTCCCTCCAACAAGGCATTTCTCAAGCATGGGGGAGAAAGAGAAAGGCTGAATGTGTTTTGGGGCTATGGCTGGAGAAAATGGAGCGCTTTTAAGCTCCTTTTTGGTATCTGCTCTTGTAGTTCATTACAATGATGCACATGCATGTCTAGTTGCTTTCCATTTTCAACCTATTTCATATTTTCCACTATATTAAATCCCAATTCACACACTAATGATAATATTCATCATGATTTCCTTTATTTATCTGATAAATTTCTCAAAATTTTAGTATGTAGACATGCACCGACTCTATTGAATTAAAAAAGCAAATTTTACACATCCCTGAAATTTTAGAGCATCACACTGATCAAACAAACATACCTGTTGGTTTCCAAGCTCACCAACTAACTCATACAAATACTCAGCAAGTATTCTACTTGCTTTCACTACACAGAGGCAAGTTCTCAAACTTGTAGAGATATGCAAGAATAAATGTATACAAGTATTAATGCCTCTAGTAGGTGAATATTGTACGAAGTTTGAAAGCAGTAAACATAAGTAATATGATAATAAAAGCAGTAGGATTTAATCTCTAGAAGTGGTTAAATAAATGACTTTGAATGCTTCTTTAAATGAATTACAGTGGAATTGAAATCATGGAAGAAAAGCCTTAAAGACTTAGTAAATGCTCTCTCTTGTTTTTTAATATAAAATTGTTGTCTTCTTCATTCTCACTTAACTTCTTTTATATTTAAGGTCTTTGAATTTCTTTTAGATCTTTGACTTTCTTTACTGTGGTAGGTGAGAATGATTAAATACTGAGAAACATTCAAATTTATAACCATTGTACTTTCAGTGAGTTTTTGGAGGGTTTGAACTAGCTTCAGATCCTCTGAGCTATTAAGAGATAGGTAGTTTCTTCGCACACTTCATACATGTCCATATCTTTTAATTATTTGAAGATACGTTTTAGAGTCTTTGACATGACTTGTGTTAGGAACGTCAAGGTTGACTCCAAAGGAATTGACTCCAAACTCCAAAGTGTTTATCTATCTCTGAAGTAAATATTTAGTGACTCCAAGGAAACTAACTTTGAACTCTGAAGTGCTTATTTTCTGACTCGAACGAGTCATTTTTATTGAAGAGTGTTCTATTAACTATGAAGGCTATCATTCATTGTCTCCAAAATTCTTTGTTGACTCCAAAGAACTTGATTTAGCCTCGATGCTTGTAAGATAGTGACTCTAAAGTACTTTAACTATCTCCAAAGGTTTTGAGTTTGTAACTCTAAAGTAACTTGATTGACTCTGAAGTAATTGACTTAACTCTAAAGCTTGTAAGCCCATGACTTTGAAGTGTGTTAACTAACTCTGAAGTATTGAGTTTGTAACTCTAAAGCAACTTGATTGACTCCAAAGCAATTAACTTAACTCCAATGCTTGTAAGCCCATGACTCTGAAGTGTGTTAACTGACTCTAAAGTATTTGAGCTCTTGACTCCAAACTAATAACATCACTCTGAAGTTAATTTTTTTTGTCTTCGAAGTGCTTCAGTGGCTCCAAGACTTTTTTGATGAATCCAACAGTTGTGACTTTGTGATCCCAAAAGATCATTGCTTTGTAGATTATTGCTTTGTCTCTGAAGATTTCCAGTGGTTCCAAAGTGCCTTTGCTCGACTTTGAAATTTGTGACTTTGTGACTCCAAAGAGTTAATTTTCTGTCTCTAAAATGTATGAGCGACTCCAAAGAGTTCACCCCTTGTTTATGAAGTCCTTTGATCAACTCCAAAGGGATAAAATTTAAGCCCGAAGTTGACTCCGAAGCTTTCTTGAAACTTTAAAATTTTGTTTTCTTCTTTTAAGTATATTTATGATTTACATACTTAGATTTCTTAGGCATTTACTCAGTTTTTTCCTTTGATTATCATGAAGATTATTCTTAAGTTAAGTATTGAAAAATATTTTTGCAAAATGCTTAAAAATGAATTGTTAGTTCCTGAATGTTTCACTCATGTTTTTGCACATCATCAAAACATGGTTTGTTAAGAATGTCCATCATCAAAATCAAGCTGTGTATATTTAACATTCTCCCTCTTTTTGATGATGACAAAACATTAAGTAATGTATCTTTCAAAAATTATCTAACAATGAACTTAAAGCAACTTAATTGCATGAGTTTCAAAGAAATTCTAGTAATTCAGTGCAACTCCCCCTGATTGGGTGCGCAGAATTTCAAATGTATTTAAAAAAATTAATTACATTCATTAAATTTTCTCCCCCTTTTTGTCATAGTCAAAAAGGTGAAAAGAAATAAAAAGAATATTCATAGCCTTTAATGACCAAAATGTACACATACAGAACTTGTCATGTTATAAAAAATTTTCAATACAGAACTTGATCAAAGTTTCATATATACATAATTCCATATACAAGAGAATAAAAAAATATACATAAGAAAAAATAGTGCAGAGGCATTAGAATCAGCAGGATGGTCTGGGATTTCTCTTATAGGTTTTAAAAAAGGGTTCGAGTTTAAGTTGAGAAGTTGATGGTTTAGGAGATGACTTGGGCCTTTTTGGTGGAGGAGGTGAAATGAAAAATGGATCCTTTGGGATTGCCAAAGGGAGTTCATAGGTGTATGCTATGGGTTCACAATCAAAAACATAAATGAAATAAATACATTCTCCAAATTATGGATCCAGCAACTCAGGAAAGACTATAGGAGTCCCTTCTAAGAGGGCCTCTGTATTGGCATTCATTCGGGCTATGTACTCTTGATGGTACATGGTTATTTTAGAGAGAGGAGCCTTTTTGTGTTCCTTTGGAGGTGGAATCTTTGGCTTCCTCTTGGGTTTAGAGGAGGATGGCTGAGATGAAGGCGTAGAAGATGATGGTTATATTGTTTTTGGTTTTGAGATTGCAGGAGGCTTTTTGGTTTTGGTAGAAGGGGGTGGAGTAGGTTCAGGTGAGGAGGATGGTTTTAAATATCTTATCCTAAGCTTATGTTGGATGGATGTATGATTGAGCTGAGGATATGGAAGAGGAAGATTATCAATAATTGCCTAGAGATTGAAATTTCAGTAGAATGTGAACTTTTCCTCATTCATGAAAATGTTATTGAAAGGTCTTAAAGGAGATGAAATGAATTTCTAAGTTTTCTATATATTGGAAGTGAGTGAACAAGTTTCTCAAAATATTTTTGAAGTATTGACTATTTATCTAGATTTTGAATTTTATAGTCCTTTGGAGTCAATGGTGGATCAGGAAGAAGTTGAATCCTATACAAAATGTTAGGATCTGTGATTTTTGTGAATGGCAATTCCTGAGGGGATAGAATGATAGATTATTAGAGAAACATCTGACCAATTTCAGAGTTGATTTCTGACTCACTCCTATACTTAGAATATGTCATACTGATTAGATTTGAGATATGAGTGAGAATGTTAGGATTGTAAAAAGTTAGTTTTGGAGGAGATTGTGGAAGAGTTAGAGTTCTTTTCTGTTTTGGATGAATTGAAGGTGAGTTCCATTCTGGAGGAATTTGTTCAATTTGTTTAGGAAAAAGTTCTACTAACAAAAAGAGATCCTTTTCAATAAAGCCCAGGTCATCATATGGACCTTTGGGAAGAAAATACCACTTTGGAATTGGTACTATGATGAGATACTTTGCATATATAACAATATCTCTGTGGGGATTGGAAAGGTAATCCTCAGGTAGATTTGAAGGTGGAATAGAAGGAGGTTGTGTTGGAGGAAGGGAGAAGCAATTTCAATAGGTTAACTCACAAGTTGAGCAACCTCTGAAATTGTAGAAGATGATGGAAAAGGAGACTATTTGGGACAAGATATCATTGTGATGGGAGAGTTGGTTCTAACTGGAGAGAAGTGATTTGGAGGTGAGGAGAAATGAGTTGGAGGTGGAAAGAAATGAGGGTAATAAGTTTGACTTTTAAATGACTCTGCTAGAGATTGTAGAGAGTCAAGTTGTTGATCAATCTTATCAGCTCTCAAGGTCATGGATGACATGACATTGTTAAGTCTTTGATCCATTCTATTCATTTGAAGATCTAAAGTAGATAGAAAGTGTTCAATATGTGTCAGTATATCTTCTAGGTTGAGTGGGATGGGTTGTGTAGTGGAGATTGATGAAGTAGTTGGTGTGACTGTTTGATGAGTAGGAGTGGGTCTTATGGCTGATGGGGATCTAATGGGTGTGAAGGATGTAGGGGTTGTTGCTGCTACTATTTTATATTCTTCTCTTAAAATTTCTTCTGACTCCTCATTTCTTACTACTTCTCTTGGAGTCTCTCTTGTCTCCTATTCTTAGTTTTCTTCTCTTATTGTTCTTTCTTCTTCTTCTTCTTCTTCTAGTTCTAGTCTGGATCTCTTTAGTTGAATTGCTCTTGCTGGCTTTTCACTGATTCATCCTTGTGAGGTTTTCTTGAAACCTATTCTTTTCAATGTCTTCTCATCAATTGTGTTCGAGTCTCTAGGAGATTCTCTTTGTTCCTCAGACAAATTGACACCTGCTTCCTTCATTAGCATGGTTAGAGTCATTCCTTAAGGGAGAGGGAATCTTGAAGTGCTCTTGACTGAGTAAATATGATTCGACATCAGTTTTGCTAGATCCACTCACCATTCTTAAGAGCCCAAAGTATTCTTCCATCGTTCTCTGATACATCTCCTATGGCTCCCTTTCTTGGATACACATTGTTTATTACTATCATGTAGGCAAGTTTAAAATTTAAACTTAGATGGCTAGAGTGGAGATAATTCTCTCTCTCATCTATTTCTGCTCCTACTAAATCAGAAAATAGTCTCTGTCTAGTTGGCCATTGCGGTTCAGCTTCTACCAGAGGGAGATTAAAACATCTTCCTAAACTATCTGTTTATCAAAGTTTTTGAAATGCATCAAAAATATTCTTAAAAGATAAATATGCACCATTCATATGCAGTTTAGGTATACATGCACAATTTAATCATCATAATGAAGTGATCATTAACATTATAAAGCATTTAAATCACGCAATATGCAATTTATGAAAATGGATCTAATATGCCTAATTCTCTCCTGATTTTGCAAAATCTGTCCTTTTAAAGTAGCTTTGTGAAAATATCTGCTAACTGATCTTCAGTTGGTACAAATTCCAAACAGACATCATTATTTTGAACATGATATCTAATGAAATGATTCCTAATCTTTATATGCTTAGTTCTAAAAGGGAACACTAGATTGTTAGACTTATGGCACTAGTGTTATCATATTTGATAGGTGTATCAACATATTTCAAACCAAAATCACCTAATTACTATTTCATGCATATAATCTGAGCACAACAACCGCCTGCTACTACATATTTAGCCTTAGTAGTTGACAATGCAATAGTTGTTTGTTTCTTAGAGAACCATGATATAATCATGCTTCTAAAAAACTAACAAGTTCCTAGTGTACTCTTCCTATCTACCTTATATCTAGCAAAATCTGCATCTGAGTACCCAATTAGTTCAAAATTTGAACCTTTAGGATACCACAAATCGAGGTTTAGAGTGTCTAAAAGGTATCTAAGGATTCTTTTTATAGCTATGAGATGTGACTTTCTAGAATTTGACTGGAATCTAGCACACATGCAGATACTAAACATTATGTCTAGTCTATTAGCAGTCAGGTATAATAAAGATCCTATAATGCTCTTATAAAGTTTATGGCAAACAAATTTATCTCTTTTGTCCTTGGTCATCTTTATTGATGTGCTTATTGGTGTTCCATATCTTTTGCCGTCTTCAATGTTGAATTTCTTCAGCAATTTTTTTGTGTACTTTTCTTGGTGAATGAAAATTCCTTCTTTTATTTGCTTGACTTGTAGTCCTAGAAAGAAGTTAAGTTCTCTCATTAAGCTTATTTTGAATCCATCCTGCAATATCTTGAAAAATTCTTAGAAAAGATTTTCATTAGTTGCATTAAATACTACATCATCAACATAAATCTGAATTATAAGGATATTATTCATTGCATGCTTAATGGAGAGAGTGATATCAACTTTACACCTTGAGAAACCTTTCTCAATTCAAAATTTGCTTAGCCTCTCATACTAGGCTTTAGGAGCCTATTTCAAACCATAAAGAGCTTTCTCGAGTCTAAAGACATTATTTGGACTATGAGGATCTTCAAACCCATAGAGTTGTTCCACGTAAACCTCTTTATTAATGAACCCATTTAAGCATGCATTCTTTACATCCATCTGATATAACTTAAAATCCATATAGGATGCAAATGCAAGGAGTATTCTAATGGCTTCTATCCTTGCAATAGGGGCGCATGACTATTCAAAGTTAATGCCTTCTTCTTGACAATACCCCTTTGCTACTAATCTTGCTTTATTCCTCACTACAATTCCCAATTCATCCAATTTGTTCCTAAAGACTCATTTAGTCTAGTCTTGGAATAATATTCCACATGTCATTTCTTTTTGGTCTAATTCTTCTTGCACAACTAAAATCTAGTTTTCATCTTCTAAATCTTGGTTTATGCAAGTCAAATCTAGTTGAGAAATAAATGCAAAATTGCCACATACTTAGTGATAAGATGATCTAGTTCTAACTTATTGTTCACATCACCAATTATCTAGTTTTCAGGATGAGCATGCATGAATCTCCAATCTTTGGGAAGAGATGAGTTACATTCCTCATTTACCATTGTTGTGGATAGTCCAACTTCATTCATTGATGTCTATAATTGTGGGGCTTCTGCTTGTTTATCTTATAACTTTAGTTTCTCCACATTTATTGTAAGGTTCTCTGACTCATCATCAAAATCACTATTTCTTTTCATAGAGTCATTATGTTCATTAAATTTAACATGAATAGAATCTTGAGTCTTAAGTTGTATACTCTAAATGCCTTGCTAACAATGGAATAAGCAAGGAATATTCCTTAGTCAGATTTGCTATCAATTTTCTAAATTTCTAAAGGATTTCCTTATGATTTTCTTACAATTGTTAAGAATGAAGCATTTGCAGCCAAAAGTATAGAAATAAGAAATACTTGGTTTCTTGTCATAACATAATTCAAATGGAGTTTTGTTGAGTAAGAGCCTAGTGAAGATTCTGTTAATAATGTAGCATGCGGTGTTCATTGCTTTAGCCTAAAAATATTGGGGTAGATTGTATTCAATCAAGATAGTCCTTGCCATTTGTTATAAGGATCTATTTTTCCTCTCAGCTACTTCATTTTGCTTGAGTGTTATTGGTGCAAAGAAAGTTTGAAGAATTCCATTATTTTCACAAAAAATTATGAATTTATGATTTTCAAACTCTCCATCATGATTACTCCTTATGACAATAATCTGAGAGCTTTGTTTATTATGCATGCGCTTAGTAAATACTTCAAAGAATTAAAAAGCTTCATTTTTGGAGTCTAAAAAAATTATCTAGGTGAATCTACAATAGTCATCTACAATGAGATATGCATAATGTTTCCCTCTAAGACTTCTAGTTCTTGTTGGTCTAACAAGATCCATATATAGCAACTAAAAGGGTTTTGTTGTGTATACTTCTTTGTTTGATTTAAATGATTCCTTTACTTGCTTACCTTTCAAACAAGCATCACGTAACCTTCCTTAGTCAAATTTAAGTTTGGGTAAGCCAAAAATAATCCTTATTGTATAGTTTTTTAATCAGTTTCTTATTGGCATGTCCTAGTCTTTTATGCTACAACATAGATTCATTGTCATTAACAGCAAGGCAATTAGCTTGGATATCAGAAAGATCAACCAAATATACATTTTCATGCCTTCTACCAAGCACCACAATTGAATGAGACTTATTTAGAACTGAACAAAATTGAGATTTAAACACAACCTTATAGCCTTTGTTACAGAACTAACTAACACTTAAAAGATTGTGTTCCAACCCTTCTACAAGAAATATATTTATAATTATGGTAAATGGTGGTTAGCCAACCTTACCAATCCTAACCACTATACCTTTTGCATTATCCCCAAAGGTCACTGTTCTACCAGATTTCATTTTTAGCTCCATGAATAGCTCCCTGTTCCATGTCATGTGCCTTGAGCAACCACTATCGATACACCATGTGTTGCTCCTTATGGCTCTCAAGCATACCTACATAGACAAGATTAAGATTTAACTTTTGGTACCCATTTGGCAATGGGTCTAGGTCAGTTAGTGATAGAAAATTTGGTGCCCATTTCTTCTTGGGTACCACTATTCTAGCTGATGGAGATTGAGTTGCATTTAGTACATATGCAAGTTCCCTGGGAACCTAGATCATGGTCTATTTGGGTCGTTGCTTTCTTCTAGAAACATTACTTTGTTTCCTATGTTGTTGCTGTCCACCTTTCTTCTTAGGTTTCATTCTTAATAAGGTGGAAGTCAAGGTCTTTTTCAGGGCATTATTTTCAACTTTGACTTGCTTAAGTTCACCCATGGTATTTTGATTGCTCTTGAGCTTGGAGTTTTCCTCCTTTAATTTAGAGTATTCAATGGTAATTTTCTTAAGCTCCTTTTTAGTCTCCTTGTATTTATTTTTCACAATCATGAAGTCTAAGTATAATTCATTTAACATCTCCTTATGATTTGAAGTTTTAGTTTCAAAGGTTACCTCTTCTTCATATATGGCCATGAAGCTAATTCTTGTGTGGAATTCATTATGATCATGTCTTTTTAGTGAAAGTTAACTGATCTATTGTAACACCCAGGGTGTTAATTTTGGTAATTGTGTATTTGAGCATCATGATTTTCCTAAGGATATTAAAAAGTGGTTAAATTTATAGAATTTTCCTTAATTATTACTTTAAAATAACAAGTATTTGATTTGATTGTTATTTTATTTTAGTAATGTAGAGACTTATGTTAAATTCAAGGAATATAACAATCTAACAAAATTAAATTGATGTATTCGAATGATATTCTTGCGTATTTTGATGGCAAATAATGTGAAAAAAATGGGAATGCAGTGGAAAGAGGAATAAAGAACAAAAATGGGGAAAATTGAAAGAGAAATTGGGTAGCAACAATAGGGGCTGCAAATCAGAAATATGGAGTCACGGTGCCATTTTAGGAAAGGTAAGAGAGGCGTAGGCAGCAAAATTTAGCATCGCAGCCCTAAAATTGGTGTCAAGCTGCCACTTTAAAATTCTCATGGGCAGTGGACAAGGCATTCTAGCACCGCAGTGCCAGAATTTGAGGCTGTTGCACCGGATTACGGTATTTATATGTGTGGCCATTTTTCTTTCTGGTCATTCCATTCTTTAACCAGTCGATTCTGTTTCTTCTCCCCTTTTTCCCTAGCCTTATTTTACTTGATTCCTTACCATTTTAGCTAGGAAATCATCTTGCCTAATTAGAAAAACTTGTGATCTTTCAAATTCATTTGAACTATGTAAAGTGGAAGAAAATGGAGGAAACATTGGATTTTCACCAAATGGAAGGAGCAACGGGGAGTTTGGAACTTAATCCATAATTTGGTAAGAATGGCTATGCTTGAAAGTGGAGGTAAGCTCAATTTTTAAGTTGAATTCCATAATTTTGATTTTTAAGGTTTTGGGAATAATGAATTTTTGGGTTCAAATTGATGTATATGCTTATAAATTCATGGGAGAAATGAGTTATTAGAGTGAATATTGTGATTTGGCATGAGAAATTTGTGAATTATGCAAATTAGGTTTTTCATGCATAGTAAAAATTGGGGATTTCCTGATTTTGTTGAATTAATCATGGGGAAATGATTAATGGTATAATTATCATGTTTTAGAACATGTATGGATTGATTTGGACGAGTGAAATCTAATTTTGGGTTATGCCGTAAGTAGAGGTTGAAGAGGACTTATGTATATAGGCTATATGAGCCATAAATTGATTAAATTAAAAGTATAATCAAGTTATTTTAGAGATATTTAAATAATAATCAAGTGTATGTAGAATGAATGTTATAAGAAATCAAGATTTTGGAAATTCCCTACTGAGAAACCCTAAATTAAGTAGTGTTTATCACATGTTTGATAAAAATTACTTCCAAGAGGGAAATGGTGTAAATGACTAAGTAACTTGTAACCTGAGATTAGCTATGAAAGAAATATTAATATGATATAATGAATATATGATTATGAAGTGAATAAATGAATGAGATTGTTGCCTTATACAACATGATCTTAGAAGGATGAAAAAGCATAGAGTTGGAGAGATATGGCTTGGAGCCAAAGGCCTAAGGTAAGTAGGCACTCCCTTGTTTTGTTTGAATATACGATTGATTGGGGATAATGAATATCCCTTTGGTTTGAATCCAGGCTTGTGTGTTTGATTGGGGATATTGGATATCCCATATTTGTTAATGAGTGGTGTTTATATTAGTTTGTGAAGGCATAAATCTTAGCGATAACAATTATCCCTTAGGTTGAAGTATGTAATATTTATTGATATTGTAAGTATATGATTATTCTTTTGTATCGATATCTAAAGTTGAGGATAGAGAATATCCCTTTGTTGGTTGTATCATTTGAAAATTGGGATTCAAAATTAGATGGATTGATTGGGTGGGAACGATTGCAGTTTCGTATTTGGTATTTGGTACTAATTGATGAAAAGATATTCTTCTATGTATATTTTGGTGTAATGCTCTAGTTTTGAAAACCTTCATGCTGATATGGCATATTTCTGGTATGTGATTAATAGGATGATCAATTGTTTGGTTTGAATTATAATATTTTTGGATTAGTTATTGTTTATTATTTATATATACTTACTGAGTTGCCCGGACTCATGCCTTCTTATTTAAATTTCTAGCTGGTAGGTCAAGCAAAGGATTTATGAGAAAGAACAGAGACCTTTTAGTGGTATGATATATTATCAGGATTGAAACCCATTGTATGTTTATATAATGTGAATTTGTATAATCGTATTAAATTGTAAATGATATATAATATTGTAATAACATAATATGTTTCCCCTAAGGTGCAGTGCCATCATGTTGCAATGCAAGTTCTGCGCTATGGCTAAGTTGGGCTAGTTGAGTCAATTATGATTTAATTTATTATTGGGAATATTGATATTTAGAAATGCATTCGATATATGATTATATATCAGGTTTTAAATCTTGAAAATTCAGGCTAGACTCTATCAAAATTTTGGTAGAAATTCACTTAAAATTAGGAACTTTGGAAGGGAAATAACGAAAAGTATAGGTATCCTAGAATGGGACCTGTGCACCCCCACCCTAAAAGTGAGGAAATTATAGTGAAAATAAAGGCAAATGATTTAGGTCATGCCTTCTCAAGCATTTTCCATGTTGCTAGAGCCTTCTTTTTCTTCTCAAATTTCCTATTAGTTTGGTTGTTGTTGTTGCTATTCTTTTTGTCAAAATAAGAGTTGTACTTCTTCTTTTGCTGATCACTTTGCTTCTTATCAAGTTTCGGGCAGTCAAACTTCATGTGCCCCATCTTCCCATAATTGTAGCTCATCGGAGACTCTTTATATTTATCTTTTCTACTTGCATCATTTCTTTAACTATTCCTAAATTTCTTCTTCTTCAACATAGACTTGAATCTTCTGTGATCATTTTCATGTTCTCATCATCATCTTCGCTTATTAATGCTTCACTTTGGGAGTTATAAGCTTCTGACTCAGCTCTAAGGGTGATTGTCTTCTTGCCCTTGTGATCTTATGCATTTTTCTATCTAATCAATACCTCATGGGTCATGAGAGAGCCCATGAGCTCTTCTAAGCTCATTATATCCAGATTCTTTACTTCCTGGATTGCTATTACTTTAGGCATTTATTGCTTTGATAATGACCTTAGAATTTTATTTACCATCTTGGGTTGTTCATACTTCTCTCATAGATTCTTTAGCCCATTTGTTATCTTTTGGAACCTTCCAAACATGTTTGAAATTGACTTTGTTGGCTTCATGCTCAAAGATTCATATTCCTACCTAAGAAAATTTATTTTAGTCTCCCTGACTTGTTTTGTTCCTTCATGTGTAACTTGTAGATTGTTTGAGATCTCCTTGGAAGTATCATAAGAGGAAATTTTGTTAAACTCAGACAATGTAAGGGGGTAGTAAAGGCAGTTCTTTGCCTTGGCATCTCTTTCAACTACTTGGATGTCCTTAGTGATATACATATCTTTTACATTAAGGACAATCATCTCATCTTTGATTATTTTCCATAGTTGATAATCTGCGATAATCAAGAAGTTTTTCATTCTCACCTTCTAGTACCCATACTTTGTGACATCAAATAGTTGGGGTTTGGAAGTGGATTGACCCTCAGCTAAAGTGTTTTGGAAGTAGCTGGCCATTGGGATCTCTTTACAAGTTATATAGAATGATATGTAAGAAATAATAAGTGAAGTCCACTTTGATATTGTTGGTACATTGAATGAACCGCAGTGACACAAACGCGAGCGGTGGGCGCTCCGATCAGCAGGCTTTTGCTACATCACCAGCGTCGTGACGCTACTGGCCACGCTGCTGAACAGGAAGACGACGCGTCGTTAGTGCAGCCCACCAGCAGATGAACGAAGCCGATCACGAACGCAGCGATGTCGCCGTCCGATGGAGACAGCGACGTCGCTGTTGGGCGTGAAGGCTGCCAGCCATGTGCATAGCCGGATACCGTTACCGGCAGAACGGACAGCATTATCAGCGGTTGAAGCGGACGAACATAGCCGGGTCGCTGTCCAGTAGAGACGACGACGTCGTCGCCGGACACAAAAGACGCCAGCCATGAACGGAGCCGGACACAGTCGTCGGCAGAGCGTGCGGCGTCGGCAATGATCAACACGGTGAATGCGGGTGGTGCGACACCCCTGTTTTGTGGTAGCCACGAACAGGGTGTCCGACGAGGACGTCGCTAGCATTGTCAGTGTCGAGCAGCACCACCGATGGGAGTGTCGCCAGCGACATAGTCCTCGGACGACGACAGCGTTGGCAGTGACGCCTCCCTCGAACGGCGACGCCATGATGGCTACTGTCGGCAACAGCATATCGTCGCCGGCAGTAGTGCGAGCAGAAGATGCCAGTGAGTCGTCGCTCATTTCCGGCCGGCGAGTCAACCGCACGATGCGGGAGGGGACCTCAAAAACATTGGTGCGACGCAGGGAGCCTGTTGGACGGACCCTATCAGACTGATGGCCGTCGGCCAGCGAGATCGCACGCCCTTTTGGCGGCCAGCACAAAGAGCCTGTCCGCCGCCGATGACCCATCGCCGGCCACCAAACTCGAGGGCTGGTGCGGTAAAACTGAGTCTGGCCACTTGGCCGGACATGATCAACTGTCCGACCAGCCGAAACCGACGGCGGAAGTTGGCAGCACCCACAACGACGTTACATGGGTAGTAGTCGGCTGCCCTGTTCTGTGGCAGCCACGAACAGGGCATCCGACTGATCCCTAATCGGCGAATGACGAAGGCTGACGACGACGTGGCAAGTGGCGCATCTCGCCGCCAGCAGGGGCAGCGACGACGACGCCTATCCGACGGAACAATAGGAAGCTGACGGCAATTCGACGAGCGGCAGCGGCGAGTGGTAGGACGAGTGGGCCAGCAACACCAACGCGCTGGCATGTCACGATGGCAGCAACGCGTTGCATGGCAGCGACGACGACGCCTGTCCGACGAAACGACAGGGAGCCGACGGCAATTCGGCGAGCGGCAGGACGAGCGGGCTAGCAACACCAACGCGCTGGCATGTCACGATGGCAGCAACGTGATGCATGGCAGCGACGACGATGCCTGTCCGACGGAACGACAGGAAACCGACGGCCATTCGGCGAGCGGCAGCGGCGAGCAGCAGGATGAGCGTGACGCGTCGATGATGCTGCTCGTAGTCGAATCGGCCGCACGTGATGCGTTGACAGCACGGCTGATCTGGCATGGCGCGCAAGTCAGGTAAGCTGGTTGGGAGCGCCAACGCGTCGCGGGATCAAAACCGTTGTTGACGTGCCGCGGGCGCATGGCACCACTCCACGCACGAACAGTAGCTGCCAAGCGGGCGACCAGAAGCGCCAGCATGGCGCACAGCTAAGCCTGCTGCCGGCGTGTCGCGGACGTAGAACACCCTCCCCATGCACGAACAACGACGTGCTAGGAAACCGACCGAGGGCGCCAGCATGGCGCGCAGCTGCTGCCGTTGTCGACATGCCGCTGCGTGCCGAGGAGGTTCTGCGCACCTCATGGCGCGACTGACGCGCCTGCCGGCCGGCTCCGGCGAGTATCATGCGTCGGCCGTGTGTCCGCTGATGTGCCAGATCATGGGAGCCTTACCCCTGCTGACTTGGCGCGCGGCTGGGAAGGGCTGACGTGGCGCCCGGCTGGGAGACAAAAATGAAAAAATCACGGCGGCATAAAATATTTTTTGAGCTAACATGTGCATTAACTTTGGAAAATAAGCTTGCAAAAAAATATATATTTTTATATATGTATATGTGAAAATGCCATCTTGCAACTCATTGATTGCATGGTACCTATAATAGGGGCGCATGCAAATTAATTTTAAAAGATTACTAATAAAAATCCCAAAGGAATTCCCAAAATGCCCCCATGGTGGAGCTGGAATTCCCAAAATGCCCCCGTTGGTGGAGCAGGGGCATACTTTTTAAGGGAATTCCCAAAATGCCCTCATGGTGGAGCTGGAATTCCCAAAATGCCCCCGTTGGTGGAGCAGGGTCATATTTTCAAAAATTCCCAAAATGCCCCCATGGTGGAGCTGAAATTCCCAAAATGCCCCCGTTGGTGGAGCAGGGGCATATTTTCAAAATTCCCAAAATGCCCCCATTGTGGAGCTGGAATTCCTAAAATGCCCCCATTGGTGGAGCAGGGACATATTTTTTAAAATTCCCAAAATGCCCCCGTTGGTGGAGCAGGGACATATTTTTAAAATTCCCAAAATACCCCTACGTTGGAGCTAGAATCCCTAAATTACCCCATAAGACCTACAGCCTATAAATACCCCCTCATTCCTTAGGGAGAGGGACTTTTGGGGGAGAGGATTTTGGAGCTTAAGAGGGTCTTCAAGAGGCAGGTGCCTCACTTGACACCAGTGGCTTTTGGCCACTGGTAATCTATCTAATGCTTGAGGGCACTTTCTCATGGCCCCACCATGGTACACATATGGGTCCCACCCATATGTGGTAATGGTGGGTCCCATATGGTGGGCCCCACATGATCAATGGACAACAAGATAATACTGAATTAGACACCTTAGGCACACTAAAACTAGTTTAATCCCTGTAATTGTCCAATAGATCAGAGGATTAATGACACTATCTTAAATTAACTCAGAACCATCATTAGCACTAATCACTACCATTAGTGTTAATCATGATTAGGCTTAATTAACTCCAAGTGTAATTAGGCTTAATTCATGTGGTCTGGATCTTTGATCTCTCACAGAATAAACGGCAAAGATCGCCTGCTTGCGGTTTTCCACGGGATATTGGAAACCACTCACCAATTTGTTCAGAAGCTAAGTTTAGGACCGAGTCACTGAGTCGCGATTCACCGAGTCAAACCTTAGCAACCACCACTCACTAATTTGTTCAGAAGCCTAAGTTTAGGACCGAGTCACTGAGTCGTGACTCACCGAGTCAAACCTTAGCAACCACCATTCACCAACTTGTTCAGAAGCCTAAGTCTA
>JAYJMB010063749.1:0-23531 GCA_036873735.1 Pouteria campechiana
AAAAAGTAGGTTGGGTTACTGGGTTTAGCTCAGCTCTCTCAATTGCCTATAAGAAACTTAGGAAGAGTGAGATCATGTTGACTGGGTTTAGCTCAGCTCTCTCAAATGCCTATAAGAAGCTTGAAATGAGTGAAACTAAGTTAACTGGGTTTAACTTAGCTCTCTTAGTTGCCAATAAGAAGTTTAAGAAGAGTGAGATAAGGTTGAATGGGTTTAGCTCAGCTCTCTCAATTGCCCATGAGAAGCTTAGGAAGAATAAGACCAGGTTGACTAAGTTTGATTGATTTGAAGTAGTTTTGCTAAGATTTAACTTGGTGAGTTATGACTCGGTAACTTATTCCTAGACTTAAATTGTCGAATGATTAAATGAGTAATGTTTTTCAATATCCCGTGGAAAACCAAAAATGGGCAATTTCTACTTTTTAGCCTGAGAGAGACACCAAGAGAAATTACCAGTGGCCAAAGGTACTAGTGTCAGGGGAGGCACCTACCTCTTGGAGAGTCCCCAAGCTTCAATTCAAAGTAATTTCTATCTCTGATAAGAGCAAATGAGGGGGTATTTATAGCTTTTGAGCTTACTTGCACCCCCAAGGGCAATTTGAAAAATAACTTTGGTGGCACTTCTACGAATAATTTGTGAAATACCTCCAGTGGCACTCTTAGGGGCAATTTGATACATAGCTCAGTGGCAATGTCTAAGCTCAGTGGAAGCATTTGAATCATGCGGCAATGTTTGAGCTCAGTGGCAATGTTTTGAAGCTCAGTAGCAATATTTTAGAGCCCGGTGGCAATGTCTAAGCTTATTAGCAACGTTTGGAGCCCGGTGGTAACATTTGAACTCAATCGCAATATTTTTTGAGCCCAGTGATAACATCTAAGCTAAGTGACAATGTTTTGGAGCTTTGTGGTGGTGGCAACATTTGAGCTCAATGACAATGTTTGGAGCCTAGTGGCAACTTCTAAGCTCAATTTCTAAGCTTAATGGCAATCTTTGGAGCTCAGTGGCAATGCATACAGATAAATTAAAAATTTTCATTTTTTATTTTACTGCAACATCCAAATGGGAGTGGAGAACAAAAGACCCCATTTCGTGGGGCTCATCATCAATTGCACTGATCATGATGCTGAGTATTTGTAAACATTCGTACACGGAAATTGAGCAACATAGATTTTGCATGCACGTTTCTTAACATCCCACGTATCTGGCATTTATATATTTTTATAGTCAATAGTCATAAGAGCTAGCTGCATGTGTTGTAACTCTCATTTTCATTTATGGTGGACATGACTTCCACTATTATATTGATTCTATTTTGCCCCTGGAAGAGTCCACGTGATGAACTTGGTTTAGCTTTCAACGAAAATCAGCTTTGGTGGGTAGTTCCACTTGATTAGTCACATCACCTTTTCGGTTGTATGCACGCATTGTAGGAGTCTGAAATCAGAGATGGCTTGTGGTCGGTTGAGCAAGTGGTGACAGAGTCGTTTCTTCCTTACAATCTTTGCTTCGCAGTTTGTGAAATATTTAACATACAGATTCTGAAATCATGTTGCAAACAGCACCAGAGAAAGACCGTGTAATTGAAATATGCTGAATATTGCTAGATAAAACTGGACGGTGCAGATAATATTCTAGCAATCACCTCACTTGCATGGGTCTCATCTCACGCCATTCATTTCAATTAGTAGATAATCTGTTTGCATTCATCAAATGATTTTTGTGTGGGCTTCACTTGTCTCATCTGATGCTGATTTGCGTCCAGCTACACTTGTCTCAACTACGCAGTTGGGCGGGTGAAGGCATGGCTTGGCTTCTGGATTAGACAGCGTCCAGCAGATTTGTCCAACTGCGCAGGTGAGAGTGGTGTCTTTGGCGCAGACGGGTTCAACACCTACACCACTTTCAACTGCATGCCATTGCATGGATTGCGCATTTCTAGCTGCGCGGGCATTTCTTACTGGAAACGGCTTCATCAGCCAACCCATCTACATGAACAATTTTGGGAGTATCAAGAAAACCCATCCAAACAAGGATTTACAACACCATCTGGTGAAATCTGAACCGTTAATCTTAGATTTCATCTGACCCAACATGGTTAAAAAAAATTTAAAAATTATATGTGAATCTTCTGAAAATTAAATTTATCTCTATTAAGAGTAAGCATGTGCTCATCAAAATTCTCATTCTATTTAAAACTTGACTAAGTATTTAATTTAGATAAAATTTTGAATCTTAACTAAACAAGTTATCTTAATTAGGATTAATATATTACAATTCTTTATTATAACATTGCCATGAATCATTTTCTAAATGTTTTTAATAAGTAAATATGGTGAAGTTTATCTGACTCTACCTTCTAAGACATTACGATTTTGTCTCATGCTTTTTTAACTATCTGCCGGACTAAGTGATGAAGCAAAGATTATTTTCTTGGAAGATTATTGCTTTTTCTTTATACAACTCTTTTAATTTATAATTTATTCCATTTAACTTAGACATTTGTCTAAATTCTTAGGAAATGGATAAATTTGTAATGATTAGCATATATAAATGAACATAAGTGATGGAGATGATTAGTTAAATAATTACATCGATTGTTTATCTCTATTATGAAGTACATGGATTGAAAGAATTATGGATTGTTTTATAGTGGATATTATGAGTGGAATTATTTAAAGATTACTTCACTGTACATTACAAGAGAACAAAGCCCTTTTTCATTTTGCTTATCGTCTTGCTGAACAACAACCCATCAAAGCTAGAGGTTATTTCTAGCTCTAGAAGATGCTCAATATCTTTCCAGATTAGATCCCAAATTAATGACCGAGTAACAATTTCTCCCAATTTCTTTTATTCATTTTCATAAAAATGAATATTAGAGAATAAGCATTAGATTTTTCTTTTTTCTTTTGAAAAAAAGGATTAGAAAAATACTTATCTAAAAAATGTTTTAAAATAAAAGTATCTAGTGAAGATCTAAAGCTGATGTCTATGGAAGACACGTAATCCAAATCAGTACAACTAACAGCAAACAAAATCACATGTCTAATACACTGCAAATACACGCCTAGTGTTTTACAACCCACAAACAATTAACAATCACAAGTTGGAAGTTCTACATAAAGAATTTAAGAATACATAAACAAAACTAGATATCCATTTCATTCCATATGATTCATAGGTACAATTATACAAATTAAAGATTTTTTTTAAATGTTTACAGGTTATGTTAAATGGCATGATTGGAACCCCATGAATAAAGGAAAATATATTCGTTTGCTGAAAACATAAAATCTTAGCTAAACTAAAGCAAGTGTCATTGGTGTGATGATGTGGTTAAATGATTAAAGAATGAATATATAATCACACACACACACACACACTCATATATAGTGGGGAGTTCTAAAATATATATAGTGATTTATGAAATTTAATAAAATTGAGAAATTTGAATTATTTTATAAAATTATAATATTTCATTTTATGAAATATTTTATATAATCGAATTATTCTAATTACTTATTGAGATTTGTTGCTCATTTAAATATTTTATATAACGGTGTGAATGATAAAGTTTCACCCAAATAGTGAGCAAAAACAAATGGACCAAAAAAAAAAGAAAAGAAATAGAAGCAGTGAAAAAAATCGTATTATTATGAAGATAATGTAATTAAAATTTTCATATTTGAATTTATATATTTCAGAGAGCTTTTTATAAATAGAAAATGATTAAATTCAAACTAATAATATCTTTACGTTATATTATTCATAATAATAAATATTATCAATCATATCAAAGATGGAAAAGAAAAGAGAGAGATTGAGAGCAAATTTAAATAATACGTTGTAAATACAAATATGAGTTATCCTTTTTCAAATGATCAATGATCAATAACCTTTTTATAGACAAGTCTATCTTTACACTTAGGCTAGCTTGTCCATATGAGAAGAAAGACTAAGGAAAAAAAGCTAGATAATGCATGTGCTTTATACAAATTCATTACAAGAAAAATAACTTAATGCAGCCAACATTTTGGCTACATAAAGTCAAAAAATAGTTGCATATAGTCTTTTGTAGCCAACAAAATTGGCTAATCATAGGCGGCATATGCCTTGTAGCATATGAGCAAATGAAAAAAATTCTTAATTAAAAGAAAAACTATAATGTATTTAGATACTAAAATAATCATTTTCCTCTAAGTGAGTATGGTTCCTTAGGGTCGCTAAATACATTGTGATGCTTAACATTTTGTCGATCTCCTCAAGCCAGTGGGCGAAAAGGATGACACAGGTATAAATTGAGTTACTAAGTATTGAGTCAATTTAAAGAATGTGTATTTTGATATCATTAGTTTATCCCAGTAAGAAATCAAAACCGATTGATCTCTTTTGTATTTAGACTTAAAAGAGGTCAAGAAAAGTAGGTAAATGAGTTGTTCGGCTCTCCTTATAACCGTAAGAAGCCTAAGAAGGACGGGTAACTTTGACTAAGTTATAATAAGATTTAACTTGGTGAATCATAATTTAGTGACTTAATAGTGACTTAATGATTCAACTATCTCACGTTTCCAAGAGAAGCTTAGAAGGACTAGGGCCAAGTAGACTGGAATTTAAACTCAATAAGTTACAACTAGGTGGCTCAACAAGTACTTAGCTCTCTTAATTACTTGTGAGAAGCTTAGAAAAAGAAGAACTGATGGATGAAGTTTGACTTAGTGAGTCATTACTCACTAACTTAGCGAGTGCTCGACTCTCTTAATTACCTATAAAAAGCTTAGGAAAAGAAAAACCAAGTTAACTAGGTTAGACTGAATGAGCCTGCTCTTTCAATTACTCATAAGAAGCTTACAAAAAGTGAGACCAAATTAACTGAGTTTGATTTAACCAAAGATAATTTTGTTAGGATTAACTTGGTGAGTTATGACTTAATAATTTAATCCTACTTATGGGCGATTGAGTGATAGGATGAATAGTATTTTTCAATATCTCATGGAAAATCAAAAATGGGTGATCTCTACCATTTAACTCTAAGAGATCGTAGAAATAGATTACATGAATTAAACATAATCACATTTAAGTTAATTAAACCTAACTATATTTAATAATAATAATAATGATTAGTTCTAATTACAGTTGCTAATATATTTTCCTAATTAGCTTAGGACATTGGTTAGGGTATATGTCATCATTTCCCTGATCTTGTAAGTTATTTTTTGAAGTAACTTTGCTATTCTCAAAGTTTAATTAATGTTTTAATAGTTTAATGAGTTTTAATTATCAAAATTGACATTGTCCTATTGTTCATTGTAATTGTGTGGGGCTTACCATTAACACAATGTGGATAAGAGTACCATAGTGGGCTATATCAAAGTATCCTTAAGCACCAAGAAAAATTATCAATAGACACCATAGTAGGCTATACATTTGCCCCTTAGAAGAAATCTCAAATCTTCAAATGTGTCTCTAGGGCTTTCTCAAATGAGAGAATGAGACCTATTAATAGGCTCCCATAGCTTGACTAATCTCTCGGAGTGGTGTGTTATTATCCCAACTCCACTCTCTAGGATGTTTTGTAATAATCCCAACTCTATTTCTTCAAGCCTTTTTGTTCTTTGAATCCACCGTCTATCTAATCAAACCCCTTGCAGTGTAGTTAGCCTTATTGTCTTGGACTTTAATATTGATTGGAAAAGACGACGTGTATCATGGTTATTAATTAGACTTGACCAACAAATGTTAATTGGGGTGCATTTTGGTATAGCAGCATCGCTGGGGACATTGATAATCCTCTAAGAAACCAGTATCTAATAACATTTCTATTAACCCACACACTTTAAACACCACTAGTACATTCGGAAAAAACAAGTATTTAACTGTAAATATGTTAAAATTGACATGATTAGTACATAGTTTAATAAAATTCCGATCTTATGGTTCTACGAATCTTTAATCATGGCAATAACCGAACAATGAATTGTTAGATACCTTGTTTAGTGCTTCTTTACCACGGCAACATCTGAACAATGAATTTCTGGAGGACCATGGAGCGCAGCCACTTGAGATAATTGTAGAACTACAGTCGAGCAAAATTTAAAACTAGCCTAGGATATATCCTGTTGGGGTTTAAACTATTCCACTAAAAGCGTGTTACACATATCCAATGACTGGTAACGAGCCCCAAAAGAACTGGACACTCAAATGTACCACTTCAGCCCACATGTTAGCCGCTATCAGCTGTAACGACGCATGAAGCATGGGTTGGTGCGTCCACTCTACCAATCTGCCATCGCAAGAGATCTCAAGAACCTGATATTAAACCCTAAGACGAACTCTCATTTTGACAATCGTGATAATAAACCCTAAGACAAGCAGTCTCATTTTGACAATCGTGATATTAAACCCTAAGACAAGCAGTCTCATTTTGACAATCGTCATCTCAACAGTCGATGTCAAAATGATTTAAATTCCAACAAGTAGGCCCTCCTTTTGGTGACAAAAGCACTTGTGCAACGCTACCAAAAAGCAAATTGAGTACATTGATGCAACCGATTGGGGACATTTCACATCTCCACCAATTACCAGTTTAGGTTCCATTTCAATTTCTCTACGCAAAGGCAAATCTAAGAATTAAATGAGATGCCTACATGTGAAAAAACACAGCATTAACCTGAAAACCTATTGACTGATAGATAAAGCAACATTCAGGCAATCAGCCCATCCACTGGCTGCCTAAGAGAGGCCTTGGGCTTCCATCTTTGATGCCCTTCCTCCTTGAGCGTAACCCTAACAAAGAAAAACGAAGGGGAAAACGGAAAATAAAGAGAAAACAAAAAAGGCCAAGTTTTTAGAGTGTATATCATTGTGAAGTGAAAAATATAGCAAGGGTCAAACAATCCTAAATGCCTCTAGCAGCTTTGCAGGTGCCAGCTGTGGAATGTTCAACATGCAAGTGACCCTCTCAGGACACCAAATAGGAAATGGCTTCTCATTGGAATATCCAACTAGTAAGGTTGGCCATGCACATGCAGCTGACTAGAAAGCATGCCGCCCTCTTTTTGTGACCCTGACAAGCGCCAAAGATGACCATGCATTGCAAGTTAGCACATAGAACAACCATTCATTCTCTGTCGAGAGACATTTAGGATCAGCAAAACAATCTAAAAATATGGAAAATAATTCGATAGTAACATTACAATGAAATTTTCATGAAAATGATTGATTTGATGTTACGGTTGTGTATATTAAATTCAATCCATTCATCACACTTAGCACCACCTGTTTAGCTAAGATTTCAATATAGACAGACAGACAGACACACACACACACACACACACACACACACACACATGATGGAATCCTTAAGGAGAGCAACAAATAGGAAGAAAAATTTAACAGATATTCTCCCTCAAAGCAGATGAATTTTGTAGGCCATGTAATGTCAAGTATGATACATGGATTTGGTTTAACATATACAACATGGCGTCCTCAAATTAATCATTTGTGTGGACATTTCCATGGTAAAATTACATGGAATCATGTCATCTAAAAATGTAATAAGAAATTTATAAGGTCACTTGGTAAGGCCCACTAGAAACTTCATAAAACTATCAAACCCAACTTTCATTTGTTCATTGTTGGCAAATAACATTTCCCGATGCAGACCTAGCAATATCAATTTTTCTCACCATTTTCATTTTTTATCTTAAAATTCAGAGAAAAATTATTAAACCAACCCAATTGGCAACATGTCGAACTTTTGAATTGAAGTAATCTAGAGAGCATTCAATATTTCATAGAAATCAGTTACAACTATGCGTTGGACAAAAAATTGCCGATAGAAAATTTAGACGAGAATTTAAGTCTCTAAAATTATCGCAAGTCAGGGTCTGCAAGCATTAGTAATGTCTAATGTAGCATTTGCACCCAAACCAAGGCATAAGCTGCACGTGCTACAGTTTGAATTTTAAATTTTTAATCTTGATGGAGTCTAGTATGGAACCTACTTGGGTAGTACACCAGTACTCTTTAGTTGTTATTGAAAGCTCTTGAGTCAGCATAAAATCAATCTTTCATATGTCAAAACAGCAAGCAAGATTTTGTTCTGTCGATTTGGTTGGCTTGAAAGCAGATAAAAAACAGCTAACAGTAAAAAAATGGAATAAGAGAACAACTTCAAAATAGCGTAAGTTCTTGGTTAGCATAAAGGCTCATCAATGGCTTATCAAAAATAGCCAGCTAATGTTTGCCTATGAAAGCCACAGATCCTATTACCGAAGATACACTGGGATTCTACCAATCTGATTATAAACAGTGAGAATCTACTTATCAAGTGTATGCCAGCAGCATCTGGTTTATATCTCTCAAAATCAGCTACCTACCAAAAGAAAAAATCTAAAAGGGAAAAGAAGGAAAAAGAAAAGGATAAAATAGGAAGAAGTGAGAGCAAAACCATGTTTTCATGCAAAAGGTTATGGTAAGTCCAGAGGTGCAAATTTGTAGCTTAATCTTTAAATTAAATCATCCTAAACAAACAAACTTATCACTCTGCTGAAAACTTACATGGTAGGTTAAAAAGCTTAATTGCAACCTAAGACACAGCACCCAAACATGTTTGCATACCTTAATCAGAGAATGAAGTCTGCCAACTTGATCTAAAAAGCTCCAATTGAAATCCATTGCATAAACACCTGCACATGTTTTGTCCAGGGGACCATTACACCATTAAAGGTAATTTACATAAGCCCGCCATCAGAATTTTCTAATGGTTTTGAATATAAGAAGACCCAATTCTTATTCAACCAGCCAACACACCATGCAGACAGAAAGCCTTATCATGTGTGCTAACAACCACATACGCCACCTGGAAATCAAACCTACTGGGCAGATACAGGCTCCTCACACATCACCCATGTTGGCAATGAATGATCAGATGACTGACAAACATATGCCAAGCATTTTTCGCTCATATAAAACTGCACCCTGTAACCCAGGAAAACAAGAGAGGAGAAAAGGGCAAAAAGAAAGAAAAAAAGAGAAAAGAAGGGGAAAAAAAAGAAAAAAAAAAAAAAGGAAAACAAAAACAAACAGAGGTCTTAAAAGAAGTCACCAAAAGACATCATATGGAAACTCATGCTCAAAGACAAATAATACAGAAAGCAGCAGCAAAGTTTGGCAGATTTAACAGCATGAGCCATGTGGAGAAGTGATGCACCTCAGCAAAGATTAGCTTCATGTCCTCCATATATTCAATCAACGAGCAACAAACTTACAGCAAACAACCCTGCATTTGTGCAATAATTAAATTCCTAGACCTAACTAACATCAAGGCCATCAAGGTTTAACATGGCACAGAAGGCCTTTTCAAAAGAGGAAGCCGATAATAAAACTAAAGAGAAAATATTATCAAAACACACAGATTGGTAAATGAATTTACTACCTAAGGAAGTGAGATAAAGAAGTTTCACCAGGCGAGTCATATGCATCTGTCATACAATAAGCAGTTCAAACATTTTCATTAAAAAATATAATCCAGCACAGCCCCAGATGACAGGAGAAGGATAGTCCTCAGAATACCCAGAAGACCAATATTCTCATTCCAATTCTTCATAAACCTGCAAAAAGAGCAAACAGAAGTGCAAGTTCAGGGAAACAAGGGAGACCGCAGCAAAGACATGAGTACCAGTTTGGAAATTCATTAGACAACTTCCATCAGCCATGTTACTAAAAGCAATAGACATGGCTATCAAAACTGGGACTTAGTGAAATAGGTTCAGAGAATCCCAGAAATTCCCCATAAGGAGACATGGACTTCTGTAATAGAAGCCAAACTTGTCGTTTATAGCCAATGAACTCCTCAACCAGAGATAGAATCATGCTCCAGTTTAGGGCTTTTCGCTTGGCTCCCCATCTCTATTCCCAAAGTGCTCCTGTCCTTTGGCGAGATTGAGTTTCTTTGCTGAGCCTCTGAACTTGTAGAATCTGCAAGCTTCCTCTCTTTCCTTGAGTCTATAGAATCATCACCACTGTGAACTGGTCCCTTGGTATCCCAACTTGTCACAAATTTCCTGTCCGCAACTGTTGAATTATCCTGCCTTTGATTTCTTGCACCCTTAGTGTCTCTGTCATCAGGTAATGAATGTTTATGAACTAATGATTCTCGGAATTCAGAAACCACATCGCTAGTGAGTATGGCCGAGCCCTGGTTGATGCAATCTTTTTCCTTGCAAATTGAATCAGTCCCTTCAAGCTTTCTGTCCACAAATTCACCCCTGCTTTGACCCTTCATGCCCTTCAAATCATCCTCAGACAATGAATTTGTCTTTTGAATGCTCACCTTGGAATGTGAAACATTGCCATCTTGAACTGATCCATCCAAATTTTCATCATCATAATCCTCCATCTTGGAGGCAGTATCAGCTCTCAAAGGCTTCCTCAACTCCAGCCTTAATATTTCATGCCTAGTATGATCCTTATGGTCCTTTGATGTTCCTCCTCCCTCAAATGATGGTGAGCTTCTCCTATAGGTCTTTCGTTTTGGGGAACCACTGTGATCCCTTTGGTCCCTGGAAGTTCCAGCATCAAGTAAGGGGGAGCTTCTTCTGTGGATCTTCCTCTTTGGGGAACTACTGCGATCCCTTCGGTCCCTGAAATTTCCAGCCTCAACTGAAGGGGAACTTCTCCTGTAAGACTTCCGCTTTGGGGAACTACTGATTTTCCTTCTGTCCTTGGAATTTCCACCCTCCACCGATGGGGATCTTCTCCTGTGGGTCTTCTGCTTTGGGGAACTACTGTGTTCCCTTTGGTCCTTGGAAGTTCCATCCTCCACTGATGGGGACCTTCTCCTATGGGTCTTCCATTTTGGGGAACCACTGTGATCCCTAAGGACCTTGGAAGCTCCATCCATGATTGACGGGGAACTTCTCCTGTGGCTCTTCCTCTTTGGAGATGTACTGTAATCCCTTCGGTCCTTGGAAGTTCTATCCTCAACTGATGGGGAGTTTCTCCTGTGGATCTTCCGCTTTGGGGAACTATTGTGATCCCTTTCTTCCTTGGAAGTTTCATCCTCAACAGACAGGGAATTTCTCCTTTGGGTCTTCTGTTTAGGGGAACTACTGCGATCCCTTCTGGCTTTCAAAATTCCACCCACAAGTGATGAGGAACTCCTGTTGGCCTTCTGCTTTGGGGAACTGCTATTCATTTGGTCCCTGGAAGTTCCATCCTCAACCGATGGAGAAATTCTCCTGTGGCTCTTCTGCTTTGAAGACCAATCTCTCCTGTCCTCTCTTGAATCTGATGAGTCATAGTCAAGATGGCTGCTTTCCTTCCTGAGAGTATGAGCTTTGTCATTTTCTTGGTATTCCCTTTTTGACTCTTTGTGCCTGCGGTGATCATCCTTTCCCCTAGAGGATCTTCCATCTGATTGTCTCGAAGTTCTCCTGTGAGATCTTGACTTTGATGAATCAGACCCCATCCTATCTTCCCTTGAATATTTAGAATCATCAAGAAGATAATCGTGTTCCCTTGTGGAATCAACAAGACAAATTCTTTCCCTTGCAGAATCATTTCCCTCAAGTTTTTTATGCTCAAATTTCATTTTCTCATCCTGTAAATCATCACCACCAGTTAAGTTGATTTTGTCCATAGCATGTGATGAATCCTTCACAATATGATCATGCTCCTCAAAGTTCCCCTCATATTTGTCAACCTTCCCATCATCTATTCTCAACTTTCTGTACTTCCTATTATCTTTTGCATCTTCATGAGTATTTCCACCCTCTGCCAAGTTCTTTATTTCTTGCTTATCTTTCAAGATTCTGTCTTCAGGCAATGATAGGGCCTTGATGTCAACTTGTGAAGGCAACTCTCCAGTTCTATCATCCCTTGAGTCTTCTTTTTCCTCTGAAGCAAGCTCAGATTCCTCAACAGCCTCCCTCCTTTTGTAGAGTTTTTTCTGATCCAATTTTGAATTTTCATAATCCTTTGCGTCTTTAACAGCATCATGACGGTGTCGACCCAAGGTAGGTTTATCTACATCTTTCTCATCCTTTGAGGTTCCATCTTCAGCCAACAAGTTCCTTTTATAAGATGGCATAGGTGAATCTGAGCTCTTATCTTCCATTGAGTCTTTCGGATCATTTGTGAAAAGATTGGAATCTTCAGCATTCTGCCCACTTCCGTCATGTTTCACGCTATCCACTTTTGACTTTCCAGATTTCTTTGTATCTTTTGAATCATCAGAAAATCGCCTACCATCTGCAGAGTTTGGTCTAGAGTGCCTGCTATGGTGAGAAGTAGCTTCACGGTGGGATCTGGGAGGTGATCTACTTTCTCTGTGACGCCTTGGTGATTTTGAAGATGCCCGAGATGATTTCCTTCTAGGACTCACACTTTCTCTTTGATGCTTTGGAGATACTGAATCAGTCTGAGGTAATCTGCTTGTCTGAGGACTCTTACTCCTGCTTCTGTGTCTCCTTGAAACAGAAGAATAGCGGTCCCGTGATCTTTCCCATTTGCGTTCCCTTTCTAGTTCCCAGAACCGCCTTCCACCACCACTATAGCTATCCCTGCTGTCTCTATATGAACGTCTTTCAGTAACATGACTCCAGCGATGGGACCTTGGAGGTGATCTGGATCTCCGATCTCTCGAGTAGTGCAGTGGTGGTGAGAAGGAGTGAGACCGTTGGCTTCGCCGGTATTTGATGGGAGACTTGGATCTGGATTTTGACCTAGGGCGAGAAGTGGATGGTGACCTGCCAATGAAGACAATTGCTTAGATTCTGTAAAACCAAACAAACAATAAGAGGTTCTTTGCTTTCCGAAAAACTAAGATTCATCTGATGAACAATAATGTTGGAAGCCCGATGCTTGGTTGGCGTGATAATCAAGAAAAAAAACCATTACATTACATTGTTTTTTTGAAAGAAAAAACTTCAAAAACTTTAAAAACAAGCATTATTCACTACATTCCCCCAGTTAGTGTTCAAAATATTCATTGTAATACTCATTTTTTGACAAAATCTTCAATTCAAACAATCATATCAGGAAATGAATACCTCCCTAGTCGTTAGTTATCAATTTCCCATCGAAATAGTAATCCCTCTTTTACAACCCATTACGATTTTTAATTTATCTACCAAACTTATTCAAAGGACAAATGAATGGAGTAAAATGACAAATCAAGGACTCCCATCTCATTAAACAGGCAATAGAAGGCAGTTTTTATTTTCAAACAATCACTTAAAAGAAACACTGAAAAATCTGTACACTAATAGCCTATGTCTGTATAGAAGGACAAATACTAAAATGAGGATCTTCCAATCAGGGTATTCTTCATGCATGGGTCCTCAGAAGAACAGCCAGGATCAAATCAGGAAACCATAAGAGACAAACTACCATTGACAGTGCAGGTAAAGGATCATATTTATAAAGAAAAAATGCAGCTTGGTGCACTTTTCCAAACAAGTCTGAATTTTACTCAGATCATATATGCCCAATCATATTTGACAAGTCACATCAATATTTTCTGAAAATATCTTCCAACAATCAAGATCAGGTCATTTATTGTTTGTCAAGAACTTTTATGGACAATTTAAACATTACTTAATTAATAGAATTTTGTTGTTATAGGTTAAATAAAAAGAATGCATTCTATCTGCTAGATTCTGCTAGATTCATCTTTATATTTTACATATGGCAACTAAAAAAATTAGCTTACACATATTTCAGGTAACCAAAATTATGTATAAAAATAAACAGAAAACATTGAATACACCTTTGTCTGAGTAATATCAGAATAAGTATGTCCAGCAGTCCAGCTAATTTCCAGTTTGCATGAAATTTGGACATATATCTAGACTTTGTTTGGATTCCATGCAGTTTGGACTCTGTGTGAATGGCATCTCACCAAAGAATGCACAAAAGTTAGCTGTCATGTGCTTAGAAAAGAGTGCTCATGCAGACATGTACTTGAGAGAGGGAGAGAGGGAGATACATAACTACATCTGAACTAATTGGTAGGCTGTTTTTAAATACCTGGACTTTCGATCACCCTCCTTATCTTCATTCACTAACCCATCTGCTTTCAACTTTTTGCTTATTTCTGCAGCTCTTGCTGATGCCATCTCAGTTGCAGATTTCATTGTTGCTGCTCGGCTCGCAGCCTGCTGTGAAGCCATTGTTTGTTGCATCAATAAAGCCTGCTGAAACTGCATCTGCTGCATTGCAACTGCTTGCTGCATCACCATAGGCAGAGAAGACTGATGCAAAGAGTTCCCAATCACTGTTTTCGAGGGAAGGGATTTTGCCATCTCAACATTCAGTGGCCGGCCCCCAACATCCATGTTGTTCAGCGCCAAAGCGGCTGTAGCTTCTTCTGGCTTTGAGTATTCAATGTAAGCAAAATGTTTTGAATCTGTAATGGTGCATCCAACAACAGTACCACAGTAGCTAAAAAGCTGTTTCAGCTGTTCTGCTGTCAGAAGGGGGCTGAGATTGCTAACTTGAAGTGTTTTCTTCAATGCATCAGCCTTCCCAGTTTTGTCAGGTGAACGTGAACCTGATAAGAAAGAACTCAGATGGTAAAATATTCTCCAAGGGCACAACCAAGACCAAGCAGACCTTTGATAAACTTTTCTATCAATAGGAAAGAATTGAGGAAAAGCAAATAGTTCAGGGCTTAGACTTCCACAGACAACTAACTGACAGATTAAAAAAAATTTCTTTGAATGAAAAAGTAATAAGCACAAATAGAATTTAGTAAGGTTCTAAATCATTAAAAGAGAATACAGGAAATATTAAACAACTCCCTGGTGTGCTTTGAAGTAAAAGTTTAAAAAAGAAAAACAAATAAATGGGGGAAAAAAAGCAGCAAGTACTCATTGAACAAAAAAATTCTGGAAAAAAAGACCTAGAATTAAAATGTATTACCACTTACAGAAGCTTATAGTAAAGTTATTAGTCATTAGCAACTAATAACAATGCGCCTTCCTTGCAAGTAAGATTTATTGTTTGACTTAAAGGGCTACTAGTGTGCAGGATTCCAGCTCTGGTGAATCTTTTGACTTAAGCATAATGCTGCAATTTTCATTGAGAACAACCTGCTCACTGAAATCACCAAGGAATTGAGGAACGAGATTGCTTGGACATCCGGGCAAATGCCCACATTCACATTTCCAAGGATGGGTAGGAGCTGAAAGCTATACACCCAGTAACTTTTTGTTTGGATAAAGATCAAGAAGCTATCACTGCAGCAAATGTAAACCAAGAAAGGACAGCAGTCTGTGGCCATTGAGATGTCCTACCCACTCTAAGTCCAATCAGGCTGTTTTCATCTGTATTTTTTTGGATGGTTGTAAAGATCTTCCACATACAATATGATAATTAGTTGATCAGATGTACCTTGCTGGATTTTCTCCAGCTAGTTTGGATCCTTTCACAGTGCAGGGATCTGGTTTGTTGTATCTTGATGCATTTTCCTTTGAAAAAATGTAAGCATTTAGCACTAGTTTTTAAATTTGTCAGCATTAAATAGCAAATACTTCATAAAACATACAGACATCTGAACTGCTAAAAACAAGCATCCTATAATAATGTTACTCATCCTTAAAAAAAGCCAACTCAGATTGTCATTTGTTTTTAGCATTTGTTTTACATGCTTGGAGTGGCTACTCCAACTAATTGGGGTAAGGCATAGATAGTGCTATGTTCATAGTTTCATCTGATAGTTAAAGATTGTGGCATGTTTGTAATTAACTCCAGTTACACGGTCTCTGTCCCCAGCATAATCAGCACAAGCTCATGCAAAGGGGTGACATGCAATTGGCAGAAAAATATACAGTGGCTAATATTGAATCCCATTAAAAATCATAAGCTAATGAACTAGCCTAACCAGATTGAGTATGCTTAATTTTATGGTTTATTGTCACTTGGGCATTATTTCCATCTAAAACATCTGACCAAGTGGAGAATTCCTCATACATATTTAGATTAATTGACAACATTGCAGATGAAATTGGAGAGAGTAATCTGATTACAATAATGAAGGTTCATAGAAAACAGTACGAAGGATGCTCACAGAAGAGCAACTATTTATTTTTATAACCATGTGCAGGTCATTCATTGGCCATTCTTGAGGATATTTGAAAGGGAAAAAATATGGGGAGAATAACAGAAAAATCAAAGGTGATTACCACATGTATTTATAATTATAATTGGGTCATTGCCTAGTGAAGACTTTGTCAAAGAGACGTGAACTATTAAGACCCAAGGCAACTCCTTTTTGTAACAAATTTGATAACATTGCAGAGTTTATATACACAGATGAACACTCAGTGAGACAATTTCATCTCAAAAATGAATTAAATCTAAGTATTGAAAGCTTTCAAATGGACCTTCTATCTGTGGAATCATACAAGGTCATGAGTACTGAGGAAAAGTGTATGAGATTATGACGGGAATAGAACACATAATTAAGATTCTTCAACTTGTGGAAAGTAATGATAACCTTACAAAGAGTTTTAGTTATGAAGCAATGGATAAGGCAAAACCCTCCATACAAAGTAATAACAAGCATTCTAAAGATTATTGGAAGTTAATTGATAGGCTTTTAAAATGATCATCTTCACCATGACCCCATGCAACAAGTAAAAATTTAAAAGTTGATTTGCAATAAATATTTCATTTGACCACTTCAGCTTATAACCTTTATTTATTTATTTATTTATTATTATTATTTGCTTATTGCATTTGTATTTTGTAGGTTATTTCTGGAATCTATTATTTCGATATTCCAATACATATAAAAAGGCCAATAATGCAAGAGTTGGATTAAAAACATCATCAAACAATTAGAGCCAGATGTTGAACAACAAATTCAAGCTATTAATGAAGTTGTGAAATACCACAAGTCCATGATATTAATTTACAACTTCTAATTTCTTATATAATATACAATGTTACACAAATTATAAATATGTCATATAATATAGGTTGAAATGTATAAACTAGGAATAAGTAGTTTGGAGAACCACTTGCAAGAGTGGCTATCAATGAGACTAAAGCAAGTAAACAATTAACGTTTAACCTTTTATGTTAGTTATATTTCATTATTTACCAATCAACAAACTAACATCATATAAATTCGATCATTATAGCTCAATGGTGGGTGAATCATTGAGAAAGTAGATCATATGTTAGAAATACTACTATAAAGATTTTTAGCCAAATAACATCTTCAACTAATTGTAAGAGAAATTGGAGTACTTATGCACTTATGCTTAACAAGAAAAGTAATAGAATAAAGTAAAAAATAAATAAATAATAAAAATAAACTGAAGAGAAATTTTTCATTCATTACTACGTTAGACTTCACTTAAGAAATATGAAGAAAGGTGGAGGTCAGGATAAGCAGAAGCAACATAGACCAATAGATTTGGATTATATATTTGCTAGAGATGATAACAAAAAAAAAGGATAAAGATATGGCAAATAATGATGAGAAAAACTATTCAAATCTTGTTAGAAAAACAGCACTAAGTCATCCTGAGGTAATTAGTGAAAATACAGTTGAAGAGAATACTAATAGTGCAACTAAATCTAAATATGGAAATGATCCTGATAATTGTAGTAGACCTGACACTGGAGGAGTACCAAGAGCAACAAGTGAGACCGCAATGTCAAGCACCTCTCCTCAATCCTCATAGCCACAGCATACAACTCAGATAGTAGAAAGAGTCTAATGATACAAAAAGAGGAGAAAGAAAAGAAAGAGGGAGAGGATGAGAAGCCTCCAACGATGCAAACATAGTCTCCATGGCCTAAAGGTCGCTAACCTTACACATATGGGAAATATCATGGAGAAAATCCAAAACAACCACAATCGCCTCTAGCTGCAGCTGACTCATATAGTTATTTTTTGGCAATCCACATTAATAGGGACATGGATACATACAGTATAATTACAACAACATCAACAATAATGAGGACGAAATGATGACAAACCTGCAAGGCAATCATTTTGGTGATGATAAGATAAAAAACTAATCACTTAAACATTCACTTATGTTAAATAGTTAATTGGTCAAAATTTATGATGTTTAAAATTTCACTCGATGAAATGTTCATATTTCATAATTTTTAAATTTTTCATTCAAACTTGACAACTTAACGTATAAACAGCTATCTTAGTGAAAATTGACCATTAAATGAGTGCAAAATACAAAATAATTATATGTATTCATCTATTTTAATTTTTTCTATTTGTTGGAATTTTTCATAATTGTTTGGCCTAAAATAACTGTACGGTACAAGCCCGTACAGTCCAATGCCAATATGAAACACCCATATCATATAGATTTTTTAATGAGCTAATAAACCCCTGGAGAGTCACATCAGTAGAAAGTATGCAAGTATGTCTGAAAGAACAGTTCCATGTTGTCAACAGAGTATGCATGACCAATTCGAAATATTGGAAATCTAAAATAAATGTTGCAGGACAGCTCCACCCAGTGTTCACATTATCAACAGTTAAGGATAATCAATAGTCGCAAATGAAATATATATATATATATATTGTTTTTATTAAAGATATTAACATTTTTATCGATAAACTTTATCGGAAAAATTATAATTTATTAACGAAGCTCCATGATAAATAAAGATAAATATAAATACAAATTGAAGCAAAAAGCATTCCTTTAAGGTTTAATAGCCAATGGAAACACATAAGAGACCAATGCATATAACCCTGCAAAAAATAGTATGACTTTAATATATGAAAATTAGGTATACATTGATAAAAATATATATAAACAAAATATATTAAATACATACGAGTTCTTAATGGTTTAGGTAGGTTATCATAATTATTTTAAAAAAAAAGAGAGAAGAAACGGTCAAACAGGCTATGGGTTATAATTTAAAAAAATAATAATAATATCTCTAATATTATTGATAAATTAGAGATGACGTCGATAATTCCTCTAATAATATCAATAACTCAAAGATAATACCGATGCTATTTATCTCTCGTATTGTCAATAAAATCTGGATTCGATGAAAATATCAGTTCCATATAACGAAATTTATGAACCACCTTCCAAAAAGATATTATCAAAGATAATATAGTTAAAGCAAACAATAGGAACCACAAAATATTAGGCCCTCTTTTTACACTTATAGCCTACCGATGCTATTTCTCTCATATTATCAATAAAATCTGGACTAGATGAAAATATCAGTTCCATATAACAAAATTTATCAACCACCTTCCAAAAAGATATTATCAAAGATAATATAGATAAAGCAAATACTAGGAACCATAAAATATGAGGCCCTCTTTTTACACTTATAGCCTAGAGCAAATTGAGTTCCTATTCAAATGTCAGACTCCCTAGGCTGCATCATTCCACTACACTTCAATTGTTAAAATTGAAGTGTCCTGACAAGATTGAGGCCCCCCACCCCACTCCCCGTGTCTTCACGTTCATTTCTAATGCTCTTGAATCTTGTTGATGCAAAAATTTCAACATCATTTTTCAATTACATGCTAGTTTAATTTATTAGGTCTTAAAAAATTAAATATAAATCATGAAAGGTTTAAAGTGAAATTTATTGGTAACCTGAAGTCCAACCCGAAGTTTAACTCGAACCTAACTCAAACAATAGGCTTAGAGTTGATGTTAGTGTTGAAGTTTTAAAAATAGGGTTAAGGTTAGGGTTGACTAAAACCTAAGGCAACTTGACCTAAGTTGCACCCCTAAGCTTTGGTATCATTTGTTATAGCCTATAACAATGATCCCTCATTGTCCTTTTGAACCAGAAGTTATAATTCTGGCACATGATGTTCATAAAAACTTTTTCCATTCAAAAAGATGTAGAAAAATTAGGAAAAGACCAAGGTTGAATAGAAAGCAAATGGGCTAGTATCAGTTTCCAAAGCAACCACATAAGGGATGAACTGAACAGCAGAAAGGAGATCGTTATATGCTTAGTTGGAGACTCAGGCTATGGAAGACATGAGATTAGTACCAGAAACACAGGACTTTCCATATATGTTGGCATGATCAAATTCTAGAACCTGCAAAGCATGGTGATTTGCAAAAGATTTTTTCAGTGGAAATTTGTAAATGATGCTATTGATTTTTGAAGGCCAAATCGAGGATTTGGAATCTTCTGGGTCTATGTGCCAGAATATCAATTGCGTCTGGGCAAACGATATAGCATCATGCTATCTGGAAACTGTGTTTGACAAGCTTGTATACATTATGTATCGAAATCTCTCTCCTTAAATAACCACGTTAAAATGAATGATGCCCGTGGAGGATTTAAAATCCTCAATTTTGCAAGCCAGCTCCTAAAGAAAACTTGAAAAAGTGCACTTGCATCCAGCTTATTGGTTAAATTGATGAGAAGTTCAAGTATATCGCTTTAGGTTTGACCTTGAACAGCATATGCAAGCACCTTATTCTATCTTAAAGGCAGTTTCCTGAGATATTTAAAAACAGAAGTTGAAAGACAGGCTCAATAATGATATAAAATAACCTTAGTTCAGGGTTTTAAAGCAAAGTTTCAGCCAAGATTTGGATTCCAACTACAAATCTGCCAAAATCCAAGCTGCCAAATGCAAACTTTCAATGCACAATTCACACAACAACCCCTTTCTATATCATGTAACAGCATCTTCACATTTCTTACTAAACCAATATCTAAAACAGCTAAATTTCAGCATTGGTGCATCTCTTCCCTGGACCTCTTCAAGTCCATACTCCATAGGTTTGAGCTTATTAGTGTGACTTCAAACAGCTAGCACACACATATAAGCAGGCCGCGGCAAATAAATTCAGCATCCAACAAAGAACGTAGAGAAACATGTCTACAGTTTACAGTTTAAGAGAAGGCACAAACCAGATGAATCACCAGAAGTTTGTGCTTGAGCCTGCATTTGTGCAGCATGCGCCTGAAGAGCCTGAGCAGCCACAATAGCCTGGGCTGCAGCCATAGCAGCTGCAGAAGGTGCCATCGGCGCCTGGCTCAGTGTCCCCATGGAAGTTGTTGCAGCCAATGCTGTCATTAGCAGATTGTGTGGTGGGTGATTGAACTTGCAATCGCTCTTTGAGCATCGTCCATTCAGATATTCGCGGCAAACTTCCCCGAGCGAGGCACCAACCCCAGGCAAAATTACACCCCCTGAGGCACCATTGACAACACCTGGAATCATACCAAGCAGACCAGGGAAAGCACCCGAGACAGACCCTGCATAGTTTGGCATGTTAGGCATGGTCTGATTGACAAGATTCGGAAATGGTGAAGTGGTGGGAGTTCCAAGTAGCCCTGCTCCAGGCGTGCCAGCACTGAAGAAGACTGGGAAGGGGCTCCCCATAATGGGTCGGCCGTCACACTCAACATGCACCATGTAATTCCCCCTCTTTGGCACCGCGTAAGTAACGGTGTAGGTCCCATCATCCATGTCCTTCACCATCCCCTCCTGGTCGGAACCCCCAACGCCAACACCGGGCAATATCCTGACCTTCATCTGGGCGCCCCCCTTGGAAATCTTCCGCCCATCTGAGTCCTTTGTAGTAATGGCGAATGATGAAGGGGCGCAAGCAGTGCCGCCAGCAATGCCCGCGCCAGCAGCCGTGCACTTGGCGGGATCCACAGGACCCACAGGCTTGTTCTTGATGTCCTCCGGCTCGTCCTCAGCATCGCTATCGGAATCATCAGCGGGCGCCTTGTCGGATGTCTTGTTGACGGCTTTAAAAGTGGCCTCGAAGGCGGCTTTGGCGGCTGCAGCTTTCTCAGCTTCGCTCTTCTGCTTCGCCTCCTCCGCCTGTTTCATCCAGATCGGGCGAGCTGGCCCGGTGACGGCGCCGCGATCCGCCATATCTGCAAAAGACGGCCAAAAAAATTACAAAATCAGATTAGGGTTTCAGCAATTTCCCATCTTAAATAGCAGAAAAATCTCTTTTCCACGGCTTCTCTTCCTCCCAACCAGAGAGAGAGGGTGAAAGAGATTGACCTTGTGACGATAGAGTTTGGATTTGAAGAGCGATCTACAGCTGGATGGATGGGTAGAGCGATCCGCAGCCGGTATTCTGCAAGAAGGGTAAGATGTACAGTAGGGTTTTCATGGGCAGACGTGGAGGAGCAATGAATCGCGGCACGCTTACACCTTACGCAATGCGCACGCATGAGGCGAAGGATATCTCGACGGCAGGCGCCTATGGTACGGTGGGCTGCGTGATTGAACCGCATGGTAATAGTTTATCAAGGGTGTGTTTCGTTGAATGTAAAAAGATGTTTATTGTGATGTATTGTATAATAGGAAGCGTATTGGTGAAAGAAAAAATAATTAAAAATATTAAGGGTTTTGATCAGTGAGGACTCATCTGTATTGGTGAAAGACAAAATATGGATATAGACATAGATATAAATATAGATATGGATATAGAGAGAGCGCTTTCTTGTAGTGATTCTAACTACGATGGGGCGAGTCATTGGGTTAAATATGTGCTTATGTACTTGATCCTCTTAAGGCTTCTTTTGGCCGTGCATTCGGCAACCTAAACAGACTTTCACAAGCAGGAAAGCATTTTATTGTTTTCGTGTCATCTTCTGTTTGGCTAAATTTTTAAAGGCACTACATGTTGTCGCAAAAGCAAAACTTAACATTTCTACTTCTTTATGGGCAACCCGTCTTAACTGATTTGTTAACAATAATACCTTTTTCCTCTCATATAAAAAAATAAGGTCGTAAGCATTAGCTTAAATTGTATTGAGATATCCAGATATCATGCAAGTGTTCATGCAAGTGCTATTATCTATTGAACTTTCAATTCCTTCTTAACCAGTGAGTTTTTTTTACTTATCTATATTGATATTATTGTTATATTAAATTTAATTTTTATATTTCTTTTTTATTTTGATGTATAGTTCGGTATGCAAAGTCAAATTATAATGAGGTTTATATTATTATTTTATTCTCTCAAATAAAGTGATTAATGTAACCTTTATGGTTGTAAAATTATTTATTTATTTATTTATCAAATATATATAATTAATATTTTAGATAATTAGTTATTGAATATGATATAGAAATAGTTTCAAAATTTATAGCACAACTGGCATGCATTTACTTTTTTATATTAAAAAAATCATTCCCATCAACATTAAAGTAGGTCATACTAAATAAATTTTGTAAAATTATAGTACATCACACTTTATAAGTATAATAGTTTTTATTCTTTTTTATCAACAAATTTATATAATTAAAGATTTAATTATATATATTATATATGTAAAACAATATAAGTCATTAAAATATTACATATTGCTATTCTTTTTTGTCGATTCTATTTGATTTAATTAATTTTTGTTATAAAAATAAATTATATTAAGCATATTTTATTCCATGTCGCTAGTTAAGCTAAAATGAAACTTATCAACATCGTGTTATTTTGGATCTAGCCAATCCCCACTATAGGTTTTAAATAACTAGCTACTCAAATAGTTTCAAGAACTCCACATTTGAAAC